>KV441642.1:928860-1176112 GCA_001644535.1 Pyrenochaeta sp. DS3sAY3a | reverse complement strand
TTGTAATGTTTATCGTCTGGTATTGAGCCTACTCTGCGTGGACGTGTGCCCGAGCTATTCATACATCATCCGCACTTTAATAGCAATATACCAGAATCTGGTACTTCGATATGTTCTGGAGCAGGTCGCTTCGTGCTGCAAATTGCACGAAGCCTGCTACTCGATAGCTCAACCATGGTGAATTGCATTACATGCGTGCCTCGGGTGTCTGCCAGCTGGGCTGAAATGGTGATGTGGAAATATCTCTTCTCGTAACTTGAGGGAGCTGAACTATCTCATACTTTTGTTTCCGCAGCAGCTCCCTTCTTCTTCTTCTTGACCTTCTTGGCCTTCTTCTTGTCCCTCTTCTTCAGGCCGCTCATCCCTGCTTTGCAAGCCTCCGAATACCGAGCGTAGAATGCATCCAGATCATCTGGTTGTACTACAGTACTGAGTTTGATCTTCTGGGTATCCTTTCTGTCTGTCCCAGGTCTCTTGTCGCTCTTGTTGTTTGATGCTCGGATCAAGATAGGCAGTGGCTGCTCGGGATGCGTATCCCATAACGGATCGTCAGCGACTTTGGTTGGTGTGGGCGGTGTAGAGGCCGTGTCGAAAGTCAAGCGCTTCTGCGTCAAATAGACGGTGCCATGGCCTTTTGTGCGGGTATGCTCGAAGAGATTGGCGAGTTTCGCGAAGAACTGCGGTGCATTAGTAGTGGCCGCAAAGCTGCGGAAGGGGCAGGGCATACCTCGTCATTACTCAAGTGGTCTCGCGCCATTGTGTCTCGTGCTCGCCAGTTTCCTTGCCATGCGTGATGCTTCGAGCGCAATGGTGGGAGGTTCGCTGTGGGGCGCGCGGAGGTGAGCGGGGAATTCTGCGCCAAACCTCCGACGTGCTCAATCTTTTTGCGACCGACCTGCACTCCAACGTCACAATATGCGCCAGAAGTACGGAGGGCCCAAACTGCCCGTTGAGCTGCGCAACAAGGTCGGAGGTATGTGTTATCTGGCACTTTGATTCTCAGATCTTTAACGTCTATAGATCCTGCGAATCATGGCAGAAACAACGGCCGTGCTCGTGGCGCGCCGTTGAATCGCAAAGACAGACGAAAAGCCGATCGCGTCGGAAAGAAGCGCCAGAACAAGCAGGTTCGAAGGCCTATACCCATCTCAATACATAACGGCAAAGGTCCACCTAGGAAAGGGGAATCAGAGGACGATGACGAGGAGGAGGAGATAGACTGGGACAACATTGAGGAGGACGAGACTCCTCCACCGCCAGTCAAAACTCAATCCCAGAAACCACTTAAAAGCATTCTAAAGAAAGCACTCCCGCAAGATGATGACAACTCACCGCAGCTGCCATCCGCCGGTCTTTCTCGAGCAGTAAAAGATCGACTTGCACAAGACGACGCTGAGATTGCTGCCTTGGAGAAAAGACTAGGGGTCAAGAGCAAAAAGCGATCAAAAAACACAGAGGGAACCCTTGACGATATATTTGGAGATCTGGGAGACTTCAGTGATGAAGAGGAACAAGGCAACCAGACCTCGAAACGGAAAAGAGACGAGGATAACGATTGGCTGGCAAGCAAGCGTAGAAAAGCACTTGGTCCTCTTTCAGACGATTCAAGCGAACAGGAAACTGATTCAGAATCCGAGGATGAGCTTGATTTGGATGACGGAGAGAGTAATGAAGACATTGATCTGGAAGACTTAAATGACGGTTCGGAGGGCGACTTTGACTCCGAAGATAATGCTGAAAGCGAAGACGATGCAGAGCCAACGCAGCCTCGAGTCCGGGAAAACCCATATGTTGCGCCAGTGACTGGAGGTGTCGCACAGCCGACCAAGTACATACCCCCAGCATTACGCGCGCCGCCCTCCTCGGATAGCGAAGCATTGTTGCGCCTCAAACGACAAATACAAGGTCTCTTCAATCGACTGTCAGAGGCAAACATCTTGACCATACTCCGGGAAATCGAGAATATATATCAAAATAACCCTCGGGGTTATGTCACTAACACGCTTGTCGACTTGCTTATTGGAATGCTGTCAGATCCATCGGCGCTACTGGATACATTCTTGAATTTGCATGCTGGATTCATTGCCGCAATATACAAGGTCATCGGCCCTGATTTCGGTGCACAAATGGTAGAGCGCATCGTTTCAGAAATCGACCAGCAGTACCAGCTCAACAAGCAGGGCATGGGAAAGCAGACGACCAACCTCATTTCCGTGGTAGCAGAGCTATACACCTTCCAGGTTATTGGTAGCAACATAGTCTTCGACTATATTCGATTCTTCCTCGACGAGCTCACAGAGATCAATACGGAACTCCTCTTAAGAATTGTTCGAGCAGCTGGCCCACAGCTTCGACAGGATGACCCTACCGCCTTGAAGGACATAGTTGTTCTTCTCCAGAAGTCGGTGGCTAAGGTTGGCCAGGGTAATCTATCAGTTCGGACGAAGTTTATGATAGAGACGATCAATGACCTCAAGAACAATCGAATGAAGACTGGCGTTGCCTCCTCTGCAATATCCAAGGAGCATACGACAAGA
The DNA here is from genome assembly GCA_001644535.1 of Pyrenochaeta sp. DS3sAY3a. Taxonomy (NCBI): domain Eukaryota; kingdom Fungi; phylum Ascomycota; class Dothideomycetes; order Pleosporales; family Cucurbitariaceae; genus Pyrenochaeta; species Pyrenochaeta sp. DS3sAY3a. Next base: position 1,173,575 of record KV441642.1, on the reverse strand, counting down.
ATGAAGAAGCAATTGGGTACATTAAATGCACGAAATCTGAAAGCTACCGAGCCACTTAGAGTTGGGCTCAATGATATCAGAGATACCGAGAAGAGAGGCAAATGGTGGCTAGTGGGGGCAAGTTGGCGAAATGATGCCAACGCAGACATTCCTACCGAGGAGAAACCCGAGCTCGCGAGCAAGAATATCGATGTAGACGACGAGGAAAATGACAGCGAAGTTGACCTTGCGCAACTCGCTCGAGAGCACCGCATGAACACCGACATTCGTCGAGCCATTTTCATCTCCATCATGTCCGCTAGCGATTTCAAAGACGCTCAGATAAGATTGAGCAAACTCAATCTTAAGAAGTCTCAGGAGGTTGAAATACCACGAGTGATCGTACATTGTGCTGGGGCAGAAAAGGTATATAACCCTTATTACACAGTTCTTGCACGCAAGGTCTGTTCGGACCACAAATCTCGCAAGAGCTTCCAGTTCGCTCTCTGGGACATATTCAAAAGCCTAGGCGAGCAACAGGATGGAGGCGATGAGTCTGATGAAGACGATGAAAAGACCAGTGACGCAACCTCTTTGAGGAAGCTCGTCAATCAAGGCAAGTTGTACGGCACCTTGGTTGCCAAAAAGGCACTGCCCATCACCAGCCTGAAGAATCTCAACTTCCCATACGTTCAACCGAAGACAAAGACGTTTCTCGAGGTCCTCCTTGTGACCACAATCATGGAAAGTCAGAAAGGTTCCAAGGATAAGCGAAACGAACGAGCCGTACGAGAGATCTTTGTGGAGGCTGATCAAGCACCTGAGATGATTGCTGGGCTGCAGTGGTTCCTTAAGAAGGTTGTTAGTCGAACGGATATCGTTGAGAAGGACGAGAAAGAGACAGTTCAGTGGGCTTGTCAATCCGTCATGGAGATGCTGAACCGGGTGCTAGCAACAACAACATTGAACGAGGAGTAGATCAGTCACTATGTCTTTAAAAGACGCATGTCTTGTAAGAAGCTGTATATATGGTTGAGACCCTAATATAGTATACCCGTGCATTGGCTATTAGTAGAGCTGCGGGTGTGGCTTTCCAAATGGCACCTGATTCTACAAGTTCGAGCAGAATCCATATGCAACATTTACTATCAGTAATCTTTTCCGTCGTCACCTCCGGATATGTGGTTGAAGCTGCGAGAAGGCGGCGACGGGTGCTCTGGGGGATGACCAATAAGCGTGGCCACCCCCGATTCTAAGCGTCGAGGTTCCCGGCCGAAGCTCCGCAACGTTCCCGCAGAAAAGAGGGCATCGCCCAAGCTCAACAACAACTCCCGTTCCACTCCCCATCCATTGACGCCTGTCATCCCCGCCGTCGACTCCACGGCTTTTCTTGGATTGAGCTCCTCCACGTCCGCAATCATGTTCCGGTCTCTCGCTCCCCGCGCCGTGCAAAGGGCGACGCGGCCCGTCTCTCAAAGCACTTTCTGTGCATCCAACATCTACTTCCAGAACAGGTTACGTCGAGGATATGCGTCGGAAGCTGGTCAGTCGCATTGATGCAGAGCGTCGAGTTTGACGTGTTGCTAACCAGAGCGCAGAGGAGAAGGACTTGGTCATCATCGGAGGCGGTGTTGCGGGATATGTCGCAGCTATCAAAGCTGGACAGGCTGGCTTGAAGGTCAGCCATCCTAGCCCGGGAAAACACCAGGTGCAAAGGCTGACCCCGATGAACAGGTCTCGTGTATCGAGAAGCGTGGCGCCCTCGGAGGCACCTGCTTGAACGTCGGCTGCATCCCCTCAAAGTCGCTCCTGAACAACTCGCACCTCTATCACCAGATCCTGCACGACACAAAGGGCCGCGGTATCGAAGTCGGCGACGTCAAGCTGAACCTCCCAGCCATGATGAAGGCGAAGGAAACTTCGGTCGCTGGTCTGACCAAGGGAATCGAGTTTCTCTTCAAGAAGAACAACGTTGAATACATCAAGGGCACCGGCGCTTTCCAGGACGAACACACCATCGCTGTCAACCTTGTTGACGGTGGCGAGACCACTGTTCGCGCAAAGAACATCCTCATTGCCACTGGTTCTGAGGCGACACCCTTCCCCGGCTTGACCATTGACGAGGAGAAGGTCATCACCAGCACCGGAGCCATTGCGCTTCAAGAGGTGCCTAAGAAGATGACTGTCATCGGTGGTGGTATCATTGGTCTCGAGATGGTAAGCCACTCGTAAAACATCTCAACTCTCTTCTAACACATCTAGGCCTCCGTCTGGTCGCGTCTCGGAAGCGAGGTCACCGTTGTCGAGTTCTTGGGTCAAATTGGCGGCCCTGGCATGGACAACGAAGTCGCCAAACAATCTCAAAAGCTCCTCCAGAAGCAGGGCTTGAAGTTCAAGCTCAACACAAAGGTCACCGCCGGAGAAGTTCACTCCGCTGGTGTTTCGGTTAACGTTGAAGCCGCGAAGGGTGGCAAAGAGGAGACTGTAAGTTGATTCAGAGCAGAGATGATTGGTATTGGCTAACAAGCGCAGCTCGATGCCGATGTTGTCCTCGTCGCTATCGGTCGCCGTCCGTACACCAATGGCCTCGGCCTCGATAACATCAGCCTTGAGACTGACGAGCGAGGGCGTCTGATCATTGACCAGGAGTACCGCACAAAGATCCCCCACATTCGCGCAATTGGAGACTGCACATTTGGTCCTATGCTTGCCCACAAGGCCGAGGAGGAGGCTGTTGCTGCCATTGAGTACCTCACCAAGGGCCACGGTCATGTCAACTATGGCGCCATTCCATCCGTTATGTACACCCACCCCGAAGTTGCGTGGGTTGGCCAGAACGAGCAAGAGCTCAAGGCTGCGGGCGTCAAGTATAAGACTGGAAACTTCCCCTTCTCGGCCAATTCGAGAGCCAAGACCAACCTTGACACTGACGGCTTCGTCAAGTTTTTGTCAGATGCCGAGACCGACAGGATATTGGGGGTTCACATCATCGGTCCCAACGCTGGCGAGATGATCGCTGAGGGAACACTCGCCTTGGAATACGGTGCTAGCTCAGAGGGTACGTGAAACTTGAACACTACTGATCCAGCAATCGCTAACCACGCTGATAGATGTTGCACGAACATGTCACGCCCACCCTACGCTTGCTGAGGCGTTCAAGGAGGCTGCCATGGCCACATACGACAAAGCTGTCCATTACTAGATTCCCATTTCCTTGGTCCAGGTTTCCTTTCTGCATCAGCGGCATGATCTTCGAGCTCCCAAGCGAGCGGGGAGTTTGTGAATAGTACTCTGTAAAATATATCTCTGATGCCACAAAATCAAAATTGAAGTCATGCCAATTGATTGCATACATTTGACCAGTTGCAGTTGGGATGGAGCCATAAGGCTGACATCCCTGTCTAGTGGATTTTGTCGCGTGCACGTTCACGCGACAGCGCGTTCCGCGAACTTAATCGTGAATTCGGTCATACCCCCTCCACCTCACTCTTGCCTCGACAAGGCCACAACTTCTACCATGAGCCTTCCGGAGATTGAACAGCAGTGCAACCTGCTTCGACAAGATTTAAAGGCTTGGGAGAAGGCTTTTTCTGCGCAGAATGAAGGCCGAAAGGCAGGACGTGACGACATCAAGGCCAATGCCGACATCTGTACGCATGCGCCATTCAAACTCCCGAGTGCCCGGCGACTAATGTTTGGCAGCGCAAAAGTACAAAGACTATAACAAACTTCGACTCCAACTATCTAGTAAATCTGCCCCACGGACGCCCTCGAAACGGATCGCGAAGCCAAAACCTGCCTGCGATGTACAACACACCCCACAACGCCAGACCAAGAACCTTACATCAACGCCCATGAAGCGCAAGAGAGAGGATGAAGTAGCCAAAGAAGATGTCGGCATCGAGGCCAATCTCCTGTCCCCCCAGGGTCCTACTGTCATTGGCCCCACTCCACAGCGCGATGGCATAGTGCTGGGGCTGTTTGATCTACTACCAGCAGGGACTCCAAGCAAGAAAAGGGCCATATTGGCCGATGTGGAGCTCAATGTTCTTCAGACTCCAAGCAGAAAGCTTCAAGGGGCGGCAAGTGAGACATCGCTAGAATCGAGAGCTCGGGGAGAAAGAACACCACTGTCCACTGGGAAAAGGTTTCTATTCAATCAATTCGTCACGCCGAAGAAACGAAAGTTAGAAGAGGAAGGCACACCGACATCCGCCTTACGAGGACTTGCTACACCAGCTTTCTTGAGGAGACACAATGTGATGAGCGCGATTGAAGAAACAGATGAGAACACACCGCGCCCAGCACCATGGAAACGGCGTGGGTTAGGAAGAAGTCTGAGTGCCATGATACAGGCAATGAGGAAAGAGGAAGACGATGAATTAGACGAGCAAGCAGATATCATGCGGGAGATGGAGATGGAAGAGGAAGGTATCCCTGTGCCAAAGAAAGCGAAGCAACCTGGGATCGTCCCGGCGAAGCTACCTGATATCACAATTGAAGATAGCCAGGCGCCTATGCCGTTGGGTCCTGACCGGGGTCTAGAGTCTGAGGACGACACGGAGGGTGAGCCAGAGTTAGGCCCAGATGGCAAGCCAAGGCGTGTATGGAAGAAGAAGGGTCTGAAGAGACAAACGAGGCGTGTTATCAGTAAGTCCTGTATTCTCCCACTTGTTGCGATGGCTAACCATATTCAGTGCGACCCAACTTTACCAAACCTAAACCTCAACCAAGTCTACAGATCGAAAACGACTCAGCAGACGAAGAATCTGGCCTTCCAGAGTCTCAAACCTCCACCAACGAGCAAGGGGCAGCCCATGAGGCGGGTGATGATGAATCGGACTACTCGAGCGAGGCCTCACATACTCGCAAGCCGCGCAGAGGGCGATCAAAGAAGACTGAGGGAGTTGAAGAGAAGACGGAAAAGGATGGAGTAGTGAAGACAGCTGCACGCAAGATCAAGGCCACAGCGAATGCGAATTATAGACGGCTCAAGATCAAGAGCAAAGGAGGAAATGGTGGGAAAGGCAAGTTCGGTAGGAAGAAATAGTGTGTAGCGGTCCTTGATGTTGAAGTGACCATTATAGCAGTTGGAAACTCAAGAATCACCAATAGCACAGTGTGCGATGCTGAGACAGTGTGACCTTCCCATGTCATCTGAACCAGTGGTGCCTGACTTGGCATCAACGCAGGCGGCCTCTTCACTGGGAGCATGGGATCTTGCCAACTTGTAGGATGAAAATAACATCTTCAACGTCTCAAGATTTAATATGGCATACATACGATATCGAACGTTTGAAGGGTGTGAAGCACCGTGGCGGTTGACGAGCTCAGAGGCGCTAGTCCGTGCACCTCCATCGCCGTCGATTGCTTTCCGAAGTGCACGTCAAGCTCCACCCAAGGTTCCGCTCGCCGCAACAAACACGACATCCTCTCCACCCACCACAACCACCACAACCACCACGCCATCCGCATCTCCTGCCCCGTCCAACCCTTCGCCTGAATCTTCGCCCCAAGTCACCCAAATTATCGCCGCCTCACCCCACGCCATGGCTGAGAAGGAACTCCAGACAGCGCTCCAGCAGCTCCGCCAGACCCTCCAATCGCACAACTACCAGCAGTCGACTTCGCTCCTATCCAAGGCCAAGATCGCCCTGCTCAACCTCAACGCTCTCATCCCCCAAGAAAAGACTCCCCGCAAACATCTCCAGGCAGCCCGGGAGACGCTCGAGCTCGGCGCCATCATCTCAATCCGGCTCAAAGACACCGTCTCCTTCACCCGTTACTTCCAGCAACTCCAGCCCTTCTACTCTCTCGACGAGTCTACTCTGCCCAAGGACGGCAGCAATGCAAGCAAAGTCACAGGCTTATATCTGTTGCTCTTGCTGAGTGAGGGCGATTATGCTGGCTTCCACACACTGCTTGAGACGCTTGAGGTGGGGGCTGCGCAGGCGGGGATCAGGTTGGAGGAGGATCAGTGCATTCAGTACCCGATAAGACTGGAGCAGGCGCTTATGGAAGGAAGCTATGATCGCGTGTGGGGAGAGACGAAGCGGGAGAAGGTGCCCAGCGAGGAGTTTGGCCTGTTTGCAGAGGTATGTCACAATGCTGCTCTACGTCCATGTTCCGGCCGAGGTGTTGCTCTAGGGTTTCACTGCTAACACACCGACTAGATTCTCATCGGCACCATCCGCAAAGAAATCGCATCGTGCAGCGAGCGCGCTTACCCCTCGATCCCCATCTCAGACGCCAAATCCCTCCTCTTCCTCGACTCGGAAGGCAGCGTGGTCAACTTCGCCAAGGAGTCAGGCTGGGTTGTCAAGGACGGACGGATATACTTCCCCCAACAAGAGGACGATTATCAGAGCAAGGATATCTTGGTCACAAGTGGCCAGGTCATAGAGAATGCGCTGGGCTATGCGAGGGAGCTGGAGACGATTGTCTAGACGTGAGCAGAAGTGCAGACTCATTGTACGATAGAGCCTGGCGTCAATGGTTAGCTACACGGGACGGTAGGTGTTGGGTGACACCTGATCGCATCATAGACTCATAATCGGGACAATGAATAAGGAGTGACATTATTCTCAGTCCCTTTTAGTATCGTCTCATATCCATTTACGTTTCTTTGCTAGAACAGAATCTTGCTCTAGTCTCATTCTCTGCGAAGCCCGATATTCTGTTCCTTAGCAGGCGGGCTGGTTCTACCCCTACCCCTATCCTAATATATACCAACAACTCCTTACAGATGTTAAGTTGATGATGTCGGTTTATCTCAGCCCGAAACGCAAATAAGATTTTAGAAATGGAGATTCAGATGGAGACTCGAATGTGCTAAAGATCTTCATATTATCATCATCATCCATATCTTACACTATCATCAGAGTGATGTTTCTTTATCTTCCGTCACTAGCTAAAACTCCTCAGTCGAAGACGACCCCCATGCGACCCTTCGCCTTGTGGCTGTTCATCAGCTCAATCATAGTTGGAAGGTCCTCTAACTTGTAAGCCGTCATGTGAGGCTTGATGTTGTGTTTAGCGGAGAACTCAATCGCGGCCTTCATGTTGTAGCAAGCTAGTGCAAAGTCAGATAGGAATTTAAAGGCAGCAGTAGTATCTGAATCCACTTACTCCCGTTGTTAGAGCCTTTGATACGGTACCGTCCCAACGCAATATCAAGAGCATTAAACTCGAGCGGTTGTCTAGGAATACCGACTACCATGATGAGGCCCATGCCAGGCTTCACAATAGCTGGGCAGTCGTCGTACGACTTCTTGGACGCGGTGAAGTTGACAGCAGCATGGACACCACCACCAGTAAGCTCGACAATCTTCTCCTTGTACTCCTTGTCAGTCATTGAGTTGAAGACGTAGTCTGCGCCGCAGCTCTTGGCCTCCTCGAGAGCCGCGTCCGTAATGTCCAGCCCAATGACCTTGTACCCCATGGCTTTGGCGTACTGGATCCCCATGTGGCCGAGGCCGCCGCAGCCTACGACGGCTAGCCATGACCCAGGGGGTAGTTCTGTGTCAGCGATGCCGTGGTAGGCTGTTACGCCGGCGCAGAAAAGGGGCGCTGAGGATTTTGGGTCCACTGTGCTCTTTGGTCAGCATCAACCTCCGATATGCTATTATAAAGCCAGGATATCGTAGTAGCAGGAGTGGACTTACAGCCTTCAGGCAAGACCATGGTCTCCCTGGCATCAACCACCGCATATTCCGCGAAATACCCATTTTCTGAAAAGCCCTGCATCTTCGTCTTCCCCGTCTCACACCACGCATTATGGACATTAAGACACTGGAAACACGAAAAACAGCAATTTATCGCGCAGATAAACCCTACCGCATCGCCCGCCTTGAATTTGCTCGCCGCGGCACCCTCACCCGATGCTACAACGATGCCGGTGGCCTCATGGCCGATAGTGACGGGATTGTTGCCGAGGATCAGGCCTTGGTCGTTGGGCTCAAATAGCATGACATCTGAGTGGCAGAGCGAGGCGCAGGAGATCTTGATGAGGAGTTCGTGGTCGCGTGGCGTGGGAATGGGGATGGTGTTGAGGTGGAGTTTATTGTCGCGCGCGTCGTATTGTTGCGCTCGCATAGTTTTTTGAGAGCCTATGGAACCCATTTTCTTCTTCTCCTCCTTTGGGTTGTGCTTGAGACGGTGTGCGGTTGAGGTATTCTGGAGAAGTGCTCGAGGTAGCACTTCTAGATTGGTGTGGATATCAGGGGAGCCGTAAGAAAATTAGTGGCAGTGGATTTGAGCACTGCGGTATCTTGGGGCGAGCCCATCTTGTATTTGTTTCCATGTTGCTTGTGAATGGCGGGAATGCTCTGCCGTAGAAAGACCGTGGAGAGGAGAGAGGAAGATGGTTCCCGAGGGAATCCAAGAGCTACCTCACTGCCCCGCTAGACTGCAACATGCCGAAGAACCTAAATCATCACTATGCTACCGAAGCCTCTCGTCAATTCATAGACCAAACATCTACGTTATTTGAAGTGCTAAATAGATGTATATGACAAGAAGAACTGGGTATACCATGCAGGCAACTCGCAACACAACCAACCAAATATCTACTTATCCCAAACAAAAGAAACAGTACAAGAAGGGTATGAAAAGTCAGTCTTCTATCCCAAATGCGAATGTACCGGACGGTAGCCATACCCCACAGTTCCAGGCCCCGCACTTTTGTGTCGTCAAGTTCCTTCGGAAGATCGGATCCACCCATCTCCGAACAGCCGCACGAGCCAGTCGTGAATCATGTTGTGCCTGACTACCGCGGATGATTGAATCGCTTGCTTTAGTAGGTACGTGCCTGCTGCGCTGTAGTAGGCATATCTACTCGCTGAAGCCCCTTAATAGATAGTAATCGATTACAATCATCGACCACACGGATTGATTGCAGTTATAGGACATGATTCACCCCCATTGACACCTTTGCGCGCTAACAACGTATATTATCCTCACTATCTTACTATCACAAGCTTAAACGTACGCGATATTTGAAATTCCAAACAAGGTGTACATAACAACAAAAAACTGGGTATACGTAATGCTAACCAAACGAAAAACATAAATCAACCAATTTGTCTATTCAAAACAAAAGAAAACCATGAAATGGGTATCAAAAATCAGGAAACGCGCATGTACCAGACCGCAGCCAATACCCTACAATCCTAAGCCCTGCACTTTAAGTCGTTAACTTCCCCTTTCAAATATCGGATCCATGCCATCTCCGAACGGTCGCAGGAGCTAGGCGTGGATCATGTTGCGCCTAGCTACCCTTGGTGATGGAATCGCTTTGCTGACATGTATGTGTACTTCTCCCCAGTCCTTTTTTGGCTCTTTCTCTTCTTCCTATCCGATTTCCAGTATTAAATAGTATTATGTGTCGAATGCGGGTATCTTTCGAAGTGTACTGAAACATGGCGAAAATGGTATCTTGGGTCTGTGTGCATGTGCGGCTGCCCACATGGACAGGCATGGATGCGATGCCTCCATCTGCTGCTTGCGCAACAACATGCCGCGACAGAAATCCAATAGAGGGAAATCGCATATTGCGCAGAAGCAATATTCTCATCGTGCCCACGGCAAAAGGCGCGCCCAGATCGTCTTCTTCTCCTTCTTCGCGCCGGCTCGGGAGCCCTCCAGGTTCCCCATATAGATCTTGTAACTCTTCTCCATCTTCTCGAACGCAGCCTCCTTGGCGCCTTCACAGTCCAGTGGATCGTCGTTCCAGTCTGGATTGCTTTCTGGAGTGTGGTCGCCACGGTATCGGGGTGAAGCTGAAGGCCACCCGAAGTCTCTGATCAACAGGTCGGTAGGTGGTAGGCTCATTGTGGATAGTTTGCCATCTGAGGAGGCGACAGAGAGCGTGCTAGGCGTGCGTAAGAGAGGCATTGCTGAAGATAGGTAGTAGGGAGAAGTTGTGCGTTGTGACGCGCTGGCGAATTATGACGAGGTGATGTTGTTGCGGCACAAGTGTTGGAGCGCCGACTCTGTCAAATGGCAAACGATAGAAAAAAGAATATTGAGAAAGTGAAAAAGTCACCGCGACAGAAGGAATGGCCGTGAGAAGGTGCTTGTGAGAACAGCCTGGGAAGAGTGTTGCAAGGCGACGACAGGCACAAAGGAAGCTTGAAAGTTGAGATTACGACAGGGGCTTGGGCGCCACATTCCAATAACCCGGCGAAAATCCCGGCCTAGCAAAGCAGACCCAATCTAGACTCATGCACAATGACGCTTTCCAAATCATTGTTTATGCGCCTTCACGTGGAAGACTATGGCACGTTTGAAGGAACTGTTCTTGTGCTTGCGTTACTACGTGTCCCATCTTTCTCTTTCGCTGTACAAATAAAATCACTGATTCATCCTCTAAGATTTTAATGCCCCTTCCTCGCGTTCAATGTCTTGTCCAAATTGAAGGCGGCCGAGATCAACGCCAGATGACTGAATGCTTGCGGTGTGTTTCCCAGCTGCTCCCCTGAGCGCGCAATCTCCTCTGAGAAGATGTGCAAATGGTTTCCAAAGCTGAGCATGTTCTCGAAAATACCGACCGCCTGCAACAAATACTTTTCGTCGTATGCACCAGCCTATCGTAATTAGCGGAGAACGTCATGCATGGCATTTACGAGGGCACATACCTTTGCCAAAGCCTCAACCAGCCAAAACGTGCACATCGAGAATGCGCCTTCCCGGCCTCCGACTCCGTCATCGCTCAACGCATGGTTATAGCGATACACAAGTCCGGTGCTTGTTAGGCCACCCTTCTCTGGAGGTTTGAGGATTCGATCGAGGGTTTTGAGAAAGCGAGGATCTGTTGGCGAGATGAAGAATACCAATGGAGCGATGAGTACGGCAGAATCCAACACAGTGTTCGCTTCATAACTTTGTATGAAGCAATCGAGCTCCTGGTTGTATCCCTTATCCATCACTTCTTCGCAGATCTCATCCCGTACTCGATACCATTCCGCTCGATGCGGGCATGGGAAGCCTCTCTTGTCTGCAAGACGCAAAGCGCGATCAAGAGCGACCCAAAGCATGATCTTAGAGTATACAAAGTTCTGCTTCATGCCGCGAACCTCCCAGATCGACATGTCTGTCTCTGTCCAAATGGTACAAACATGGTCTGCAATCTCTCGAACTGACAGCCACTGATCGTAAGTCACTGGCCGCCCGAACCTGTTCCCGAGGTATATTCCGTCCATCAGCTCTCCGTATATATCAAGCTGTGTATGGAATGCTGCTCCGTTGCCAATACGGACGGGTCGACTACCACGATAGCCCTCCATATGATCCAACTCCAGTTCTGGAATTTCAGTACCACCCCAGATGGTGAACATGATTGGAAGCGCTCCATGGCGTGCCTTGGCTTCTTTGACACGTTCGTAGATGTAGGACGTGTAGGCTTCGGCTTCATGAGTAATACCCAAACGAAGTAAGATGTATATCGTGAACGAAGCATCTCGCACCCAGGAGTAACGGTAATCCCAGTTCCTCGAACCTAACAAGTTTATCAAAATTTGGTCTTCAAATGGACAGTTGATTATACATACCGCCAAAGTCCTCTGGCAGAGAAAATGTTGGCGCAGCCACGATTGCTCCACTGGGTTCGAAGATAAGCATTTTCAAGAGGAGAAGGCTTCTCATCACCACTTCCTCCCATCTGCCAGTATACCTGGCTCCTGAGATCCACCTGGCCCAATATTTGTGGGTGCTCTGTTGCAACTCGTTGACCAGAGCAGTGTCGATGACATCAGGATCATGACCATCTGCATCTCGAATGATGAACGAGACAGCTTGGCCATCTGTGAGGCGGAAAGTTGCCGTGACACCTTCACCACCAGTTTGGTATCGAGTTGACTTCTTGAACTTCACCACTGGGCAGGTGCTCTCTGGTTCATCGCCACAATCAATTGTCGCGCACAATTCCAAAGCCAAGTCCTTGGATCTGAAAGTGACCTGTTGGAGAGGCTGTCCTTGCCCTGAATGCCTGGTTTCAGCAACCTCTGTAGAATGTTTGTCTTGTGCATAATTGAAAGCAGGGAAGACCTCCACATTGACATCAACCCACCCACGCATGCACTCGACTCGGCGGACCAGCCACTTCTTCAGATCCGGGCGTTCAGGGACGTTACCAGTGTGGTCGCTTGCAGTCACATTGGCGTGGTACGCATTGTCTTGAGCCTTGTTATTGGGGCGTGGGAAAAAATCCACCACGTTCATTACGCCCTCCTCTTTCAAGTATCTTGTCTGCAGGATATTACTTCCCGGGAGGTAGTGCTGCTTCGTGGTGCATAGATCGTCGCTGGTCGGGCTGATGGTGAAATGCCCGCCCTTGTCCTTGTCCAAAATACGACAGAAAACCGATGGCGAGTCGAAATGAGGCCAGCACATGTAATCAAGGCCTCCATCTGTAGCCACCATGGCACAAGTCCTCATGTTCCCAATGAGTCCATAGTCTTCAATCGGCATATACCCCGTAGCCGTGCGCCTCGAGCTAGGAATCTTCGCATCAGCCTCCTGACCCTTCAAATTATTAGCTACTGGCATCTTCGCGTCTATACAACCACGCTGCCTGTACAATTCTGTGACGCTGTCTATATCCAAAGGTACGCGGAAGCTTGCGGAAAGCGGAGCGATGATGTCTATCAGTAGCCTTCTCCCGGGTCCAATTTATAGTCGCTGACCGTTGCACACTTCACGAGACGGCTGGCGTGGGGTAACTAGATTGAGCAAAAGGAAAACCTAACCTAGTGCATGAGCCGGACGCATCTGTCAGCTTGTACTCCCGAAGATGTGGTGTTTGAGAGTCTGGGTGAACCAATCGTGACCAGCCGTGACGTCAGGTGAGCCTGTCCTTGCATTGCGGGGAAGCAGTGTACAAACCTTCAGCTGAGACTAAAAGGTGATACGAATGATTGGATAGAGAGTGCACAGCATTGTCCAGTAAGATGTGAAGCCTCTTGAGTTGTAGCATAATTAGGCGATTCGCCCGATTCTCTTATTGTGCGGGATAAACCTTAGGCTTCATGCTGAATAACATAGTCATGTACCCTTTGCAAGGCAGTTATATTATCTGAACTCCTACGATGTCTGAAAAGATCCAAAGTCCATGCATACCGAACGCCAAATCGCTGAAAAGAACCAAAACAAATTTGACCACCCAAGTTTTTGTCTTTAAACCTCGTCTCACAAAATCCCTACCCCTGATCATGCATCCTAAGTCAATATCCTCGGGCTGGCAGCAGGCTGATTCCCAAAGACTGGCTCCAAGCGTACACCTCCAAAACTCCATCCGTCAACGAAACTTCCCTTCTTGAACCTCCTGCTGATGATGAATCCCAAGGCCCCATCCAATCCTACATTCACTTCGACATCACCCTCGATCTCAAGCCAACCCTTTCCTCTGTTCTCGTTGTAGCGTTCAGTGCCTACGCGTACACGGACAGCGTCTGGTTGAAGGAGCACAGGTACAACGTCAGGCGTAATCTTGACATCGACGAACCGGCTGGTAAATGTTGCAGGGTCAAAGGGTTTGCCAACACTAAAGACGAGATCGTAAGGCGCGGTATGTGTGCTGTTGTGGAAGGCTACGATGAACTGCACTTTATACTTGCCTTGCGGTATGCCCGTCTTGATGGTCCGCAGGCAGATGTTTTCGGACTTGGCGCACTGATAGACTGCTGCCTCCTCTCGACGACCATCATGGTCAAGATCCTCGGCTACAGGGTAAATCTTCTTCAGACGGCCGTCTTCATCTACTGCCAGGCCACCTTCACCTGATGGCGATGACGTGCGGAACTGGGACATGCGCGGTAAATCTTCGAGATAACTGACTACACCCAAAGGCATTCCGGTCTTGAAATCGACTTGCACCAGCTGGAAGGATTGGTCCATGAGGCCCCGTCCATCGATGCCGACACGAAAATGGGTTGGGGAGATTTCAAACTTGGGCGGAAGAGCTGATAGTTTTGCCATTATCTCGCCGAACTCTTTCGCTCGTCGCAATTGCTGCCCGTCACGCATGTATTGCTCCGTCAAGCTAGCCATCTCGTCTTCTTTCATCCACTGCTCAAGACTGACGTTTGCAAGACCGCGGTCAACGTCGAACCGGTAGTACTTCGTATCCGAGTTGTTGTACATTCGTTTCATTTCATTGTCGACCCGAGCAGTGCTGGTTGCCATTCCAGCTAAAGCACTTGCTAGGGAGATATCGGTTCCAAGTCCGAAGGGAAGCCATGATGCCATTTTTTGAACACTAGGGATGCTTTGAAGACCTGTGCCGACGGAGACTATGACTCCTATAGAACGGCCCTCCCACAATGCCTTGGCTGAGTAATCGACCTCTGAGCACGGGTTGTTAAAGCCAACGCCACCATCAAGATATGTGACCTTCGGGGTACCAAACTGCATCTCCTCGAAGAATGTAGGAGCCGCGGAGGTCGCCCTGAGAGCTTCCCAAATCCGTGTTGTTCGATCATTGGGATCATATGTTGATAGTATCCTCGGAAGACCAAGAGCATTCTTGAGAGACGTGAGCACAAAACCGCGGCAGCCCTTTGCGTCTGCTTTTCTGTGGACGGATTGTCGAGAGTGCAGCTTCCAAGTATCGGTCCGTGATAGCTTCCTGGTAGAGAAAGGACTATCGCGATAGAGAGTGGACGCTGGCCGAGAACTTGATGCGGAAGCGGAATGTTGCTTTGGCGGCCCAGAGGGAAGGGCTCCTTCAGCGGGAAGGTTTTCTTCAGAGGATTTCAAATTCGTTACCGGACTTTCTGTGATCAACAGTGCTGGATTCGCGTCCGCCCAAATACTGTCTTTTGGTAGGTCACTCGGCTCTGGTACCTCCTCTAAAAGTGCCTCATCCCACATGAGTTCATTCTCATCATAGCCCAAATCCTTCAGCGCGGTTTTGATGGCATTAGCAAGAACGGTGCCTGAGAATCGCGTTGCTCCGGTTGGAACTTTCATGCCAAAGGCTTTGAAGGATCTGTCGTGCTTGAAGATCTGCTCGGCCAATTTGGTGTATATGTTTATACATTGCTTGCAATCAAGTCGTAGTCGAGAAAGAAGAATTGCAATGATACCGCCTGTTGAAGTTCCGCCAATTCTAGAGAAGTAAGTGAATTGCACTATGGAGATTTTGATGGGCATACCTACAGATCAAAATAGTCACATGGTTTCAAGGGTTCGTGATTGCTCTGTGCACGACGACCCAGCCTTTTTTCTTCCCGAGCTATACTCTCCATCAGGTCGTCTAGCACCATTAATGATGATAGACCACGGACGCCCCCGCCATCTAATGACAACAAGCGCAGCGGCGCTGTGGGGTTTCTTTCTGCATTTGAAAGCTCCATAGTGGTATCTATCACCCCGATGGGCTGTTGATTGTGCCTTGCTGTATTTTGAAGTCGTATGAACTTGCCGTCCAGGCTGTTGGAAGCTTTGTTGAAGGGAATTGACTTTGAAGAAGGCTATTTTGTTGTGTTGATTGCACTAGAGCCAGGGTTCGATTGTTATATAGACCGTCTACTCACAGCCGCGCGTAGATATTTAGAAATGTGGCAACAGGGCGACCTCACTAGATGGTTGCCTATAAGGCTATGACGATGTGAGAAGTGTCAAATGATCTGCCTACAGTACCACAGCGCCAAATATTCCCGTCTTCCAGTCACATAAGCTGGGGCCAAGGGGGACATCTATATACTTTTGTCGGAGGACGGTGTGCTGTCATTTCGCCTATGCAGCATGGCACAGTGATTAGGGGCCAAAAGTAGGCGGTTGCTCAGCAAAAAGGAGCGTTAGTGAGGGGCGCAAGCGCACGGATTGGGTTTCGCGTTTGCGCCAGGACGGATATGCGGCGCAGGCACAGTCGCTCTTCGAGGGTATGCTGGGTGGCTGGTAACCATTTCATTGGTGTTTATTTTTCTGTGCTGAATGGTGATTCACAGGCAAATAACGTTCAACGCTGCAAAAGGCGCTGCGGGGAAGCAGGCAGCCAGGGCTGTGAAAAGGCGCGGGCTGTTGAACCAATCGTTCTCCATGTGCGACAGCTGCGCCTTCAGCTGCATCGCAAAGGAGGTCAGCAGGATGCGGCCTGGCTGAGGTCAGATTCGCATAGATCGATTTCGCGGCTCTGCGCCTGCACGTGTGGTAAAAGACAAGCTTTGAGGGACGACAGAAGGACGAGAATTGTGATTGGGGTGAGATTGTGGTGTTCTGTTCCACTCTTGATATTACATGAAGTATTGCCCACAAGACGCCTTGAACCCCGGAACTGGAGTAATATCACCGAAAACGCCCTTTCGCCCTCCTCTGGTATCATGGATAAAGAAAAGAGTCCCTCTCAAATGTTACCTTGTCGTTCAGCTGCCCTGGTACTCATGCGGGCCTAAACTACTTCCCAACATTCAATCGTCAACCGTTACTCGTACAGAATCGAGCAGGAACTGCCGTAGGCCTGTGCTCAGCTCTTACAAGAGAATCTTCACTATCATTCGATTTCGTTCTTTCAGTTCTCGAGTCACGCCCTCGAGTTACATCCTTGGCCTGTGTCCTAAAGCTTGCCGTGGGAACAAAGAACCGTCCAGATATGCAGATGTTCGTTGATCATACACTCTTTGTAGGCAGGCCTCAGAATCCTTTGCTCGAAGACTCCTGAGGCTGTCCTTTCTTGGACTCTTTTTCCTTCTCAACGCATGCCTAGGTACGAGACTTGGGGAATATGAAGGGTTATTCCAGGTTGGTAGCGGGTACATATAGGTCAATGAGCGTGCTCGCGAAGACGGTGAACTAGGTGCCGAAGTTGCAGGCGTTGAAGGCCTAGTTGATGTACTGCCTATGCTTGATGAGGATATCGATGGCACTGTCGACGACACTGTGCAGGCGGACAGGGTTGGTGATGGTTGATCCACGGGATCGTCTTCAACGGTTTTCGGAGGAAGTGTCATTGTCCTGTAGAATAATGGACGCGGCAACAACTCTTCTTCAACAGTGGTTACATTTGGTAATGGCGGTAACGGCTTCTCGTACTGGTAGAAATGCCGATTAGGGTTCCTGAGTGGTAGTGGAGGTGGAGTCCAAGAATGTTCGATTTCTAAGCCTGGCTCCATCTTGCCCGGAATCTCATGTGATTAATAACAAGGACTAGGTGTGAGAAAGATGAACAAAGAATTAAGTATTGAAGAGCAAGCGAAATTGGAGTGAAGCTTTGATGCTAGCAAACGTCGTCGCGTGTGGGTAGCAGCGAGTAATAAATAAGAAGGCGGGATCACCCGCCACCTCCAACAGCACATCGTAAGTCGTGAAAACGTCGGTCAAGGCCCTGTCTTGACAGGAACCATGGCTGCGCGAAAACAGGTGAGTAGGGGGCACACGTCATTGGATGTGGGTCGCGACAACGAGCAAACCGGCTGGGAGGTAGTCGGTGTGGGAGCAAAATGCTAGAGTGGCTGGACCACATGGGCACACCCTGCATCGTAAAGCTCTCATGCGAACACCTCGCTGAACCCGTCAAGCTTTCCCAGAGTGAGCAAATGGTTACATTTGGCGGTGCGCGGGATCTAAATTCGTATCGATGGGCTGATGAGCTGAAGATGAGTGAGCTGCTGTTGCTGGTGAGTGGTGGGGTAGATTTCTCTGGTCAATACACCAAGAGGCCAACAATCCCACAAGAACGACCTAGAAACCGCAAATGGATCGACCGCAGCGGGGTAATTCTTGAACACAAGACCTTCTCTTCTCTGATGTGGTGTGCGGTTTCTTTGTTTGCGTATCGGCGTTCATTCAATGATGCTGATAGAAATCGGTGAGGACAGAGCTGAGCCGAGTGAGAATGACAGCGATCCAGCTCTCCAATGACCATAGAGTGATTTTCTGTTAGCAGACACCGCATAGAGAATGGTTCAAGTATTCATATAATTCCTTAGATAATTGTTACATGAAGTGTTCGCACTGTCAGCCAGGATCTACCTGAAGAGTGCTCATGCTTATAAAAGCTATTACAAGCATATATGCTATCGAAAAACGCCAGTATCGTGCAATGCAGCCAAAGCAGGTGCCACGGTAGTCGCTCAACCTTTGTAAATGCAAACAAATAACATGAAAACTTCTGGCATCGTCTACTGTTTTCAAGGGAAGGTTCCTTCCTAACAGCTGGCTCATCTCGTTACCCAACGATCAATCAACTTCACCAGAAAATGTGCGTCGGCGAACTGTCGAAGATCCAACGTTACTCAATGGAATGCCAAAATCATCCTCATCAGCCCAGTCCATCTCGGAATCTGATTCCCACGAGCAAGGGATCTTCTCAGTCCGCTGCATACGGTAAGTACGGAAACCAAAGCCATTAGAAATGGTTTGTGCAATGCGAAGCATAAGAGAGACCAGATGCGCGGGTGGTCCAAGGACAAGCTCGTAAGTTTTGCGGACCAGAGCATCGGTAAAGTCTCGTCCCGGGGTACGCTTTGGCGGGTAGAACAGATTCTGCGCATGGGGCATAGGTGAAAATGCTCGTCTTTGCGAAGCTCCAGTGAGTCTCCTCATACGGATAGCGTCAGGTGGAGTCGATACATCTAAGCTTGGAAGGTTGACACTATCATCGTCCGAGTCACTAACAAGCGGTGGGGTCGATGGTGCTGAAGATGGCTGAAACCGAACTGTCGGTGTGAAAGGGGTAGAAACATCAGCGTAGTCCTGAGAGGCTGATCGCACGGTGACCTCGGAAATCTGACGCCGATGTGTGGAACGCCCTCTCACTTCACTTTGCGGCTTCGGTGGAGGTTCTGCCCAAGGACTTAGGAGATCAGCCTCCGCATCCAGGAAAGGTGGTGACGGAGTCGATTGACCGGAAGGTTCCGGTGAGTAGAAGGAATCTACGCTTGACACCAAGCTGGGCACGTCAGAGACTTGCCGCTCCAGAATTGGTTTCTCTGTATCGCGGTGATCCTGCTTTGTGGGGGATAGCTCAGCTATAGGCTCCATGGAGACCAATGAACTGCCTTTTCCAGAGCCCATAGGCGCAGTAGCTGCTCGCATCCCTTGGAACACACTTGCCCGCTGTGCCACAGATGGCATGGATGGTTGAGGCGTGGACGGCGTTGTGTCCGGGACTGCTGATGAAGACTCGGGCACCGCTTCGCTTAAGTCGGTATGAATACTCGATCGGTCGTCCTCTTCATAAGAAGAAGTGGTGCCAGAGTCTGAAACATCCAAACTAGGAGTGGAGGGTCTTGGGCCATGTTGCGGCGCCCACGTTTTATCGAACACCCATTTCTTTGCCTTTTGTGTGGGTGGCTGTCTTCTCAGTTGCTTCCGTGGTGGCGTCTTTGGACGCTCAATCTCCTCGGCCTCGAAACCCCTGGTGAAGGGACATTTTGTCTTTTCATATTGCAAAACCTGTCCGAGGACCGACTTAAACTGAGAGACCTTCTCCTTGTCTTCTTCCGTGTCGAAGGGGAGCTCCATTCTATAGTACGAGTCTTGCCGTATGCGCAGCACAAACACTGACTGGTTGTCGACGCACCAGCATTGCGATCTTGGAAAGATGGTGTGGAGGAGGTTGCCGGAGTTGAGGAAGGAGACGTTGGACGCAGTCACGCGGTAGATGCGCAGCGCACCTGCAAGCCGGTTAGTTCAAGACACGTGCAGGCAACCATCTCGGCGCTACATACCGACAGCCAAAGTACGCTCTATCGGAGTCCTCCATGCTATTGAAGGGGACGTGTCCCGTGCAGCCCTTGGGGCTCGGGAGGGCGAGAGCCGCCGTGAGGACGTCGCAGTTGTGAATGATACGATCTTGGCGATGGGACAGATGAAGAGGGTTTCAATGTCGCTCGCGCTGCTGGAAGAGGCGGGCGACAGGACAGGCCTGCTCGCAATGCGCGAGGGGAGCGTGAAGCTGCGCCGGGTGTTGAGGGGCTGCAGCACTCGTCGTGGGGCATCCTCCGATGGGGCTGGGGACGACATGATGAGCGCTTCAAGGGCGCATTGCGGCCCAGAGCGGAGAGGCGGGGTGGCGGGTGTTGGCGTCGAGGAGGGATCGTCCAGCGATTGCGCTTTGTGGCAGTGGTGTTGAGCGTGCCTGTTGTGCTGTCGAATGTCAAGGGTCGAGGCTGAGGGTGCGGAGAGGGAACGGCTTGGCGGAAAGGGTCGAGTTTCACCCTGATCAGCGCATCTGCTCGTGACACGCGCCTAAATAATGCGCATTCCTGGACCGACGGTCGTCTGAGAGGAGGCGAGCTCGGTGTTGACGGCGTCTACGGGCTATGGCACGACAAACAACGCGTCCGGCGCTTGCTCAGGCGACATCAATGGCTCTGCACAAGCGCGGACCGCCTGCAGTACGTCATGGCCGACTGCACTGCTAGACTGCTGCACTGCTGGACCCACCCGTTCGTAGATTGTTTGCACCACGACAACGGCCGCCATTCTATTGTCCACTCTAGTCCGTGAGACACCCCGCTCACCAACGGGTAGACTGGCCAGCCATGGAAAACCTTGACATGTCCAACTTTGACCTGAATGCCATTCTGCGAGGCGCACAGTTGACCTTGGTCGGTGGTATGTTTCGTCCATCACGGTGGACCCTGCCCAGTGTACAATACTGACACATGCATAAAGTCAATCGAGCCCTCCAGAACCCCGGCCTCTTCACCTCCGACCACTACCGTCAGGCTGCTCTTGCTGTTGCTGCTGGCATAGCTATCCGTGTCATTGTTGCTATTCCTGTATGCCATCACCGCACCCCATCAGCTCCTCAAGAGGGGGCATCTCTGCATCGACCATGCTGACAACCATAGATTGTCGGCGTACGAGTGCTACTATGGGTTCTCTCGCTCTTCGTCAATATGAACGAGACACATTGGGACGAAAGCATCATCGATGGGCTCCACTTCCTCGAGCATTCCGTCCTCCAGGTTCCTTTCTTTCTGATGACGCTGATGCGTTATGTGACCCCAACTTTGGACCTCATGTAATTCCATCACATCACATATGGAGTAACTCGCTAATCTAATCAGGTTCATGGACTCCCTTCGTTGGGTCGATCAAACGTACGTCCAGAAGCACAAGACTGAAGACCCCCACAACCTACGAGCTCTCTATCACACTAATCTCGAACAATACCCAACACACACACCCAAGACGGATAAAGACAAGAAGCCCTGGAAACAAGCTGTTTCTACATATGCCATTAGACAGGGCAGGAAGGCAGGCATTTCTCTGGCAGTCCTGGCTTTGTCCTACGTTCCCTATGTGGGCCGATTCGTTCTCCCTGCTGCCAGTTTCTACACCTTTCGAAAGTCGGTAGGAACGCAGCCTGCTGCAGCAATCTTCGCCGGGTCGCTTCTGTTCCCACGCAGATACTTGGTCACATTCTTGCAAGCCTACTTCTCATCCCGCACGTTGATGCGTGAATTGGTATGTTTCCATAATCTCCTCGGACTCTCACGTTTTGTTGACTTTGCTAGCTTGAGCCATACTTTGCTCGTGTTCGCTACACACCAGAGCAAAAGAAGGTTTGGTTCAAAGATCGAGCTGGCGTACTCTTCGGCTTCGGATTAGGATTCTACATCTTCGTGAAGATCCCGCTTGTCGGCGTTCTCATTTATGGATTAGCAGAGGCATCGACTGCCTATCTCATCACAAAAATCACAGAACCGCCGCTGCCTCCGGCCGAAGCAGAGAAGTTCAAACAGGATTCGCTCCGCTGGAAGAACAAGCACGAGTTCTTGAACTTATCTCTGCAGAACGTGGACGCTCATAACATTGCCATGCACAAGCCTGCGATCCAATCGGATGTTCGACAGACGCCGCGGAAGACGTTCAGCTAGGACGTTGATCAGGATTCCAAAACTAGACAAGCAGCCACCAAGCTATTACACAATTGTACGAGAGTTCGTTACCCGATGGGTAAGAATGTATGCTTCTGGTTTGCTAGCGGCGACTAGGCGGCTGGACCCCGCTGTCAGGGTAGCTAGTGCTGCAAGGCGGTGGTCGCTGGTAGGAGAGTTGTGGTTGACCCCGCAGTGGGGTGAGCTCTCCCATATTGGGTAGGTAGGTAGCTTGGGAGCTGCCTCCAACGATACGTAACGTAACAGCTCCCGTATCTAGAGCTTATCACCATGCTTGAGGCGTGTCCAGGCCAGTTCCTCGGATGGTGGAGCTATGTCGAAGATTAGCAAATGGATATCTTATGCGCATTGGGTAGCCCCGCGCGTCCAATGTTATATGTATGACGCTCATCTCCTGTGGTCCTGCATATCTCTCTCTTCCACTTGTTGCCCTTGGAACACATTGCACATCACCTTCATTCAGTTTCTTCTTGAATTGCTGGCATAATGGGCGGAAAGGGCATTCGATATGCTGCAAAAGTCTCCCTGGATAAGCCAGCAGCAGAGCAAGAGTGCCTTCACGTCCGTGACAACGATCCACTCTCACCTGATAGATAGTAACACAATCTCAGAACCGCTGGCATCCAGACAATCCCGTCTACGGAACCATCAAAAACAACGAAGTTGTCAAAATAGAATGTGTCGACTGGACAGGCGGCCAAATCGGCAACAACGATTCCGCCGATGATGTCCGCGACGTCGATCTAACCAAGATACACTATCTCACCGGACCGTTTGATATTGAAACCGCGGAGCCGGGCGATGTGCTCCTTGTCGAGATTCAAGACGTGCAGCCGTTCGAGGACCATCCATGGGGGTTTACGGGCGTGTTTTCCAAGGAGAATGGAGGAGGGTTCTTGGATGAGATTTATCCTAAGCCGTATGTTGACACTTCCTGTTTATTGATATCTTGGGTTTGCCCGAGAGTCCTTTATCTAAAGTTGTTCCTTGACTTGTGTCTCGAGTCACTTCAGATAGGGAAAAACAAAAACGATTCTTGCACATTTCAACACATTACCACATTGGACGAACGCTACTGACGCAATTAATAGAGCAAAAGCCATCTGGGACTTCGAAGGCATATTCTGCTCCTCTCGCCACATCCCAGGCGTTCGTTTCTCCGGCCGTACGTACCCTCCCCCATTTCCACCACACTGATCACTCACCTTGCCCTCTAGTAATCCATCCCGGCATCCTCGGCTGCGCACCCAGTGCAGAAGTCCTCGAAACATGGAATAAGCGCGAAGGCGAGCTCATTTCCACGCACTCGCACCTCGGCCGCACAGTAGCAGAGCCCCCCAACGCTCAATCAGTCCATGCTGGGTCCGCAGACGCCGCTCTAAAGGAAAAGATAGGCAAGGAAGGCGCCCGAACTATCCCAGGGCGACCAGAGCACGGCGGCAACTGCGACATCAAGAACCTCAGCCGTGGCTCTCAGGTCTTCCTACCGGTCCTAGTGCCTGGAGCGAAGTTCAGCGTCGGAGACCTGCATTTCAGTCAGGGAGACGGCGAGATTTCCTTCTGTGGCGCGATCGAGATGGCGGGTGTCATCACAATCAAGTTCAGCGTGATGAAGAACGGCATGGAGCAGCTGGGCATCAAGTCCCCCATCTACATTCCCGGACCTGTGGAGCCCCAGTTCGGCCCAGGACGCTACATCTACTTTGAGGGCTTCTCGGTCGACGAGCACGGCAAGCAGCACTATATGGATGCGACGGTGGCGTACAGGCAGACGTGCCTGAGGGTTATAGAGTATCTGCGACGATATGGTGAGTTTTAGTTAACAACCCTTGTTCATATCCCGATCCCGGAACTAGAGCGAATGCTGATCGAATGCAAGGCTACAACGACTACCAGATCTATCTGCTGCTGTCGTGCGCGCCTATCCAGGGCCATGTGGCGGGTATCGTGGACATACCTAATGCGTGCACGACCATGGGTCTTCCAATGGACATCTTCAATTTCGATATCAGTCCGCATGTTCCGGCGAAGGAGTTGGATCTTGGGACTTGTGCGTTTGCGTCGTCGTAGGTGGGTCAGTGTCGCCGGGAGGAGTGCGTGAATATGATGTGAATGCAAATCAATTCTCGCAGGGCATGGCTTTTGTCCTAGAAAATCACGTTTGACTTGGACCCCTCGGTCTGACTACTCAATAGTGGTCATATATTTGTGGATGCCTACTTACAAACAGCTCATCATATCTTGTAAGCATTTGGGTTGTTGAGTGTCTAGGAAACTACGGTTGACCAGTGACATGTGAAAGGACAGGAAAATGGCTGGTAACAACTCGTCACATTCTCCACTCTTGTCACCAGACTGCAGCTTTCCATTAAGAGCATGTATGATTCCAACTTGCATAGAACCAGGTCACTAAGTGAAGTATCCTGGGACAAGTCCGAGCAAGGAATTTGAATTACATAAAATTCGGATACTGCGGAAGCAGATTCAACAATCCTGGTTAATGGGTCAGGTTGTCATTGGTTGTTTACGTCTTATTTGATCAGAGCAGGTTAGGTGCATATATTCCCTACATTCGAGAGTCTACTACGTAGGTTGACTATCTGGGAGTTATGCAACCAAGTTCAAATGCTGTTACCACGACAATCACTGCCACTTTAGGTGTGCTTGTGAGTCGTATAAACCATATTTTTGGTAGATATCTTGAAGGTACTATTCAAGGTTCAAGTGCTGTGGTGGGCAGAAAGTTCAGAGGACCTTGTCAGCCGCAGAGACTGTGAACATGTCAGTTCACTGATCAAGGTGGAATCAAGCAGAACAAACCGTTCAAGCCAGTGTTGTCTGGCTCAACATGTACCTCCTTGACAGTTCCGTTGTCGACCACCAAAGCATATCTCTTCGAGCGGTCACCACCAAATATGGCAGCAGCCTCGAAGGAGAGATCAAGGGCCTTGGTGAAAGCCAAGCTGGGGTCACCGAGGAAGCGAATCTATATGGTTCAGAATCAATGGTTCAGCTTCAAAACGAGAGTCACAGGACATATATCAAGCTGCAATGGGTCACTCACGCCGCTGGTGCCTGAAGGGTCGAGGGACTTGCCCCATGCCTTCATCTGTGGGTGGTCAGCTTCAAGGCATGATCAATCGAGACAAGAGGGATGGCCAGGCTGAGACATTGGATGAAGCCATGTCAGCGTGATAAGTTGCGGTGAAGTTTGGTGTATCCCAAGGCCACCATGCTCGTGTCAGAGCAGCCATACAGGTTACCTTTCCCCGAGACAGTCTCCCAGCAGGCAAAGGGAACGGCTAGCGGGAATGCACAAGAGACGTACAACAAATGCGTCGTTGACGGACACGACCACGACTTGGCCGGCTCCCTTGAGCTTGGGAGAGTTGATGTAGCCGGGAATATGATTTTCCGAGCATGCTGGGGAGAAGGCAGCGGGCACTCCTAGATGGGGTGGTTCGTCGTCAGAAGAGCAGGCAGTGCACCCTCGGCCACTAACCAATGATGACGCCTTTGCCAGTCAACTCGGCTGCGAGATTGACCTTGTTACCTGGCGAGCCCTCGACGAGGTCCACGTCCGGAAGCTTGTCGCCGACCTTGACAAAGGCGGGCGCCGTTGCGTGGAACAGGCGACGGCGGGCGACCGAGGCCGACAATGGCAGACGGCGGGCGGCAGCGAACAACATGGTGGCACGGGGATGGAGGCCTGTGAATTGGGTGGTGTGAACACAACTCTTGTCGTGGCTCTCAGGTCCAAGAAGTCCAAGATGGCGTAGGTGGTTGGGCGCCGTGGAGCTTGGACAGGGTGTTTTGCCGGGGGGCCCTCATTGGGCGGGGGGTGCTGGCCAGGGTCAGAGCGATCCGATCACTTGCCCTTTGGGACTCGTGGCGGGCGGCCCACCGCGCTCGGAACCGGCACGCCGCCCTCCAATGTCAGGCCCATTGCTTCTTCTGCGCCGTCTGTCTCTGCGCGCGGGCGTGCAAATTGGCCTCGCGCTGCCCGCCGCTCGAGGGCCCTGACGGCGGATCCTCTGGTCACGGCGTGGGTGCTCCGCAACGCTCTCAAGCGGCAGCATATTGCAGATATTGGGGGACGGCCTGCACGCCGTGTTCTAGCGCCGATAATTCGACAGCGTCGCTGCGTTGGATGCAGATCGCGTCCTAAGCCGGCCACCCGCGACTCCAAGCTCGTCACTGGCGCTGTCCACGACGGCGGCGCCTGGCACTGGCACTGGCACGGCGCTGGCTGGCTCAGCATCGCGCCCGCCCACGGCCGCCGTCGCGTCGTGGCCGGCTGCTAGGCCTGCCGTCTGGACGCTGATGAATTGCGTCCTGGCCCTCGCAGTGCGCTCTGTAGATTCTGCATGTGCTTGTGCACGCAAATAGAACCCCCATGCCGGCCCATGTCGGCTGCTCCAGGGCAAAAGAACCCTTCGTATCTTGCCCTGTCCTGGTCCTTGTCCTTGTCCTCGCAGGCTCGTCCTCGGCAGCACTCCCGCTTGGCTTTTTCCAACTAGTGCAAGCTCAACTCGCATTCCTCTCAAGTCGCTGCTAATAACCTGCTTTAGGGCCATTTAGACCGAAAGCGCCCGCTCAAATGCCACGAGCCCATGTCTCCTTGTCTTTTACTCTCAAAGGTCCAGATCTCGTCCATTGCATCCCGCCCGCCTGACTTCAGGCTCGCCCTTGCCCACTGATTTCGTCATCAGCCATCCCATCCCGATCCAACCCCCCAAGCGAACCCTTGGGCGCATTCACCGTCATCGCGGAGCCTGAACCTCGCGCCGCCCGCCGACTCTTTTCTGCGGTCGGTCCCAGGTGGTGACGGTCGCCGCATCCACGCCTGTCGCGCTTTCGCCTTTCACCTGTTCGTCCATCGCCGCGCGACCACCGAGTCGGGGAGGGAGGGCAGTTCTTGCTCAATCGTCCGCACCAAGAGCCACCATGGACTCGAACCAGGCCGGCGGCGCCGGCTCAAGCAACTCCAGCGATTTTGTATGTTCCCCAATCCTATGCACACATGCGCGTCAATGCTAACACTCACTAGGTGCGTAAGCTGTACAAGTACGTGCATCTCAATGAATCCCGCCACTGTCGCCTGCTGATTCTAACGCGATAATCAGGATGCTGGAGAACCCGAGCGACGAAAGCGTAGTGCGATGGGGAAACGATGGTGACAGCTTCGTCGTCCTAGAAGTAGGCGATTGCCCTATTCGCCCGTCGCATTGACTAACCACATCGCAGAACGAAAAGTTCACCAAACATATTCTCCCCAAACACTTCAAACACAGCAATTTTGCCAGTTTTGTCCGACAGTTGAACAAGTACGATTTCCACAAAGTGCGACACAACAACGAAGAGAATGGGCAATCGCCGTACGGTCCTGGGGTAGGGTTGTCCTCGCTATCCAGTCATACACTCACGCCAGATGCACATGCTGACGCAGCCTCCAGGCCTGGGAGTTCAAGCACCCAGACTTCAAGATGAACAACAAGGACGCCCTCGACAATATTCGCCGCAAAGCTCCCGCACCGCGGAAACCCAACCAGCCAAACGAGACAGACATGCTTGTGCCGTCGCAGCAGATGGACATGGTGAGTGGCCAATTGATGGCAACCCAGGCGCAACTGCATGCGCTCGAAGGACGATACAACGAATTGAGCATTCATCACTCTATGCTATTACAAGAAGTCATTGGCCTGCAAAAGACTGTTGTCAACCACGAACATGTCATGCAGCAAATCATGACCTTCTTGCACGGCGTTGACGCGACCCAAAGGAGGAACAGCAAGCTCATATTCAACACCAACGGTGCACAAACTTCCAACGGGAATGTCGAAGCTCCTAGCCAAGCTCAGGATGACGATAACCCAGCGTCGCCTTTGCAGCACGCCTCCAAACTGCTCAGCGAAACGAACGCCGATGTCATGCTGAACCCAAGGAACCTGGAGCACATGAATGAGGTCACCATGAGGATGAATGGAACTTTGACCACCCCACCACCAGATTTTGCACGTGCCGCTCGGCCTACCAGCCGAGGGCCGCCGTCGGCAAGCTCAGCGGGCTCAATGCGCCTGGAGAATCTCGACAATCTGGTGTATCCTGTTGGTCAGACGAACGGCATCGATCCTATGTACAGTGAACATATCAACAATATCCCATACGCTGCGCCGCCACCGAAAGCAGTTGACGCGACCGAACCCAAGTTCCAAGAAGGCCGGAAGAAGAGCGCAATTCCAGATCCTGGGTGGATTCGACCTCCACAAATCCTGCTTGTTGAGGACGATCCTACATGCCGACGGATCGGAAGCAAGTTTTTGTATGCTTTCCACTGCTCAATTGATAGTGCTGTAAGTACCAGGTTCGTTGGATGCGCGGGCTGTGCTAACCATGTCTAGCTTGATGGTCTTGAAGCAGTCAACAAGATGAATTCTGGCTCTAAATACGACTTGGTCTTGATGGACATCATCATGCCAAACTTGGATGGTGTTTCGGCGTGTCACCTTATTCGGCAGTTTGATACCACTCCCATTGTTGCAATGACTTCCAATATTAGAAGCGACGACATTTCTATGTATTTCCAGCATGGTATGTGGCATAAAACTCTCTGTGCGTGAGATACTGATTATTATAGGCATGAATGATGTTCTACCCAAACCATTCACAAAGGAGGGCCTCTTACACATGCTTGAGAAGCATCTCGTCCATCTCAAGAAACCCTTGGCTCAGGTGGAAGGAATGGCTGCTCCACAGCCTGTGCAAATTGCTCGACAGCTAGTTCTGAAAGAAGAAGATTCACCTGCGAAGTCACCAGCCACTGTCAGCAACTGGAACTCACCGAATCCAGTACCTGGTGTTTCCCCAGTCGGAAGCAACGTGACGGACGAGTATGCGCAAGCTATGCAAGGTCAACCTGTCCAACATCCTGGGGCTTATGGAGTGAATCCCATGCAGCAAAACATGGGGTACAATTCTTCGCCCCAAATGCAAATACCAGGCAGACTACAGCAACAGCAGGCACCACCTGGTCACCGGAGACAAATTTCAGACATCTCGGGTGGGGATGATATGAACAACCCTGCCAAACGCCAGCAGATGTATGCGCCTCAAATGCAGCAGCCAATGAATCCTATGCAACAACGACCACGATGAGGTGTCCACGTTCACCCCTCGTTCGCTGAAGACCATCAGCAACACCCACTCCGCAGCCTGGTGCTCGGATTCGGATGAAGATGTCCGCGAGGAAGGCACGAGATTTGAAGTGAGGCGAAGAGTTCAAGAGTGCACCTCAGGGGTAAATATGAAGAAGAGGGATCCGGAGAACCCAGTATTGTCACGTCCAGCACTTTGCCGCTAGATAAGATGTGTGCGGGAATAGAGGCAGTGTACAGACAATGGCGTTCAGTGCGATTCATCCGGGACTTTTAGGTCCTCGGGCGTTTGGAGGCTTCGTTTATATATTCTTGACACTTTTGCTGTGTCTTCCATATAGTTCGCTCTGTATAGGATCTTGGGGCTTGAGGCTGCTACGACATACCCAATTGATAGATAGATTGTTAGAGAGTTTGCAATTCAACGCTGCCTTCTGTTTTGAGGGTCAAAGACTCGGGCTGTTCAGGAATCAAATGATGTAGTAGTTTCCAATGTACACTACCTATAGGTATGCATAGAGGACGCGTAGTGTCCATTTTCATCACCTCGTGTGCAATACCGTCTTCTAAGCAAACGACGGGCATGGCTACACCATCTGAAGGATTATTGCAAACGCGACTCGAGGTGAAGAGAAGATCCGAGCGTTCTGACACGGCCAGGGTCCCAGGCTCAGCTGAGGACTGTCGTTGCAATAAGCATTTCCCAGGACATGTTGTTCCTGGAGGTCTGGACCTCGATGGCCCAGGGAAGAAGCCGTGCACGAGCACACAACGAGACTCCTGCGCCTCGATGCTGCGGCCTTCCCGCTGAGCCAACCCCACTAAAACCGATCCGTGACGCGAAGGAGTCCCGGGCATTTGGTCGTGCGCGGTTGTGGGCCGCCTGGGCTTGTGAGTCAGCGCGTGGTGGTGAGTTTGCTGGCTGCTTTTTGCTCAAGTTCCGACGATGTTCCCCACCACGTGCGGGCTTCTGGAACACTGCACTGCGCCGCCACACTGAGCAACCAGCACGCCAACGCACCCGACTCTTCAGCATGCCGCCAAAGGGAAAGAAGGGCCCGGAGAAGGGCAAATCGGCAGACGACGAGCGCGACGAGCCGCTCCAGGCTGTGGTACGGCGCACCCCGCCTGCGACCTCGCGCACCGCCGACTGACTGTCTAGATACTCGCCGACCCGTTCGAAACCCGCTTCAATCCCTTCACGCTCGAGCACCCGAGGGCATGTGTACCCATTGAACATGCTGTGGCTACACTAACGGCGCCGGCAGTGCTTGCTACCCCTCGCAAATACCCCGCTCATCGAGTACACCTTCGAGTTCCTTGCCAATGCAGGCGTCGAGGAAATTTTTGTATACTGCGGCGCCCACCGAGAACAGGTTGAAGAGTACATCCACAAGTCAAAATGGTTCGCCCAGTCGTCGCCCTTCTCGCGGTTGGAGATTATCCAGTCCACCTCACACTCCATCGGTGATGCCATGCGCGACTTGGACAGTCGGAGCTTGCTAGTTGGAGACTTCCTCCTCGTTTACGGAGATGTAGTCAGCAACCTGCCACTGGAATCCGCACTTGCTGCCCATCGAGCGCGTCGGGCCAAGGACAAAAATGCCATCATGACCATGGTGTTGCGAGAAGCAGGCGCGAACCATAGAACCAAAGCTCGGGGAACAAGCCCGGTCTTCGTGATCGATCCTACAAAAGACAGGTGTCTGCACTTCGAGCAAATGCCGAATCGAGACCAGACACACTATTTGTCCATCGATCCAGAACTGTTGTCAACCCATCAGGAGCTCGAGGTACGGCAAGATCTGATCGACTGTGGCATCGACATCTGCACGCCAGACGTGCTAGCGCTATGGAGCGACAATTTCGACTTCCAAGCACCGAGGAAAGGCTTTCTACACAGCGTGCTGAAAGACTACGAGCTCAATGGCAAGACTTTTCACGCACACATCATCGCGGATCATTATGCGGCGCGGGTTAGAAACCTTCACGCATACGATTCCGTCAGTAAGGATATTGTGTCACGTTGGGCATACCCATTATGCCCCGATAGCAACCTAGTCCAGGGCCAGTCATACCGGTTGCAGAAGGGCAACATTTACAAAGAAGAAGGAGTCATATTGGCTCGTGATTGCGTCATAGGTTCCAAGACCGTCATCGGAAAAGGGACCAGCATTGGCGATAAAAGCGTCATCACCAACAGCATCATTGGTAGACATTGTCAAATTGGCCGTAATGTCAAGATTGACGGCGCGTACATCTGGGATTACGCGAGCATTGGCGATGGAAGCACAGTCACCCGAGCAGTCATAGCAAACGAGGTTGCCATAGGTCGCAAATGCATAATCGAGGCTGGGGCCTTGATATCTTATGGAGTCAGCATTAGCGAGGGAATGACAATCCGTGGGGAGCATAGAATCACACGGGCGAAGCGAAGACGAGAGCGCGGCGAGGATCTCCTCCGAGGAGAGTCCGACCCGACAATTGTAGGACAAAGGGGCGATGGTTTCGAGTTCCAGGACTCAGACGAAGAAGATGAGGATGAACTTGTCGACGGACTCATTTCCAGTGGCCCAAGTGAGCTAAATGTCTCGGAGAAATCTACTACATCACTAACAAGTACAGTCTACACATTGTCAAACGACTCAATATCAACTCTGAACTCGGATTCCGAAGCGGACGATTTCGAAATACGGCACGATAGGTCAGCGACAAGCAGCTTCCTGTCGGTGGGCTCCGCAGACAGTCAACACGCCGCAAACTTCGACCATGATGCTTCCGCAAGTATATATGACTCTCTCGTGGAGGGTCACGAGTCTGCCAACATTCAACTTGAACTCACGGCACTTCGCATGAGCACCAACGCCTCAGATCACCAAGTCCGCCGCGCAGTCGTTTCCTCTTTCGTTAAACGCATCATCCAGCTCATCAAATCCGGACAAGCTGTGAAAGGCGCCATTGCCGAAGTGTTCAGCCAACATAAAGAACTGATTGATCGTTCCATCTTTGACAAGAATGCATCTCAGAAGACGGATCAAGTGGATTTTATGCTCCTGCTGCAGGCAGACCTCAGTCGTAAAGACAACGGCGACGCCATTCTCCTCAGCGCAGCGACCAAATTAGTGGAACTGGATTCTGTGGAAGAAGACGGAATCGTGCAGTGGTGGGATGACGAGAGGAGCAGCGAAAATGAGGATATGAAGAAGGTCAAGGAGAAGACGAAGTCGTTGGTCGACTTTTTGCAGCAGGAGAGCGAGGAGGAGAGTGAAGACGAGAGTGAAGAAGAAGATTCGGATTAGTGGTTGGGGTCGATGAGAACAAAAGCCCAAAGCTGGCATGGATGGTATCGTGATGTTGATGCTTACTCAAGTACATAGATACCTAGGTAGTGATAGCTCGACAGGGCAAGTAAAAGAATGGGGGTTCTGGCCTGACAGCTAAATTATCCCATGGATACTCGCACAGTGTACCAAATCAGAAGCTTCGCAGTTCTGCCTGTTTGATCACATGCCTGTAAAATGCGACAAGTAATACCAAATAGGAGCCTAGGTGAATAACGCAATGCTCAGCAACAGCAGCAGACTGCATGGCAAACGACACGAGCTGACAAAACCCTGACGACGCGCCACTTGGGTTCTCTGCTGGAGCGTGAGGCAACTGCGGCGACGAAATTCACCGCCATGATTGCCGCTTCCCGAAGCGGCGTCGGGCTAGCTGTAGGGCGCCTAGGCCTGACGGTCGCTGAGACCAACTGCCCGCATACGCCCACCCTACCCGCACCCAACGCTACATAACCCGGTGACTGCACGACTCCGCTGACCAATATATCACCACCACCGCCCTCTGTTTCCCTGCTGCCTGCCCGTCCAGCTGCGCCGCGCCCCTGCCCGCGTGCCTCAGGTCGTCGACCCCCGTGCAGTTGAGTCGCTCCTTCGGCAGCCTGGCTGGTTCCGTCATTCGGCGGGACTGGCTCTCCCTACATCACGACGACGCCCGCCGCTCGCAAGCGGAAGGCTTCTGAGGCACAGCACCCACTCGGCCCTGCAGAAGAGCCGCCCCTCAAGAAGAAACCCCTCCACGCCCACCTTATCGCCTTGCCTGCCACCCCGGAGACGGACGCCTCGGGCAACATGGACTCGGACGACGACTTCAACAGCTCCATGAGCGGCGACGACTTTGACGACCAGGACAGCGACATGGGCCTGGAAGATGGTACGTATCGCCTTTCATCTGCCGCACATGCGAGCTCATTTTGACCTCGTTTGCCAGACTCGGACTTCGACATGGAGCAGGATGACGTGGGGTTTGAGACGCAGGATAAGGACATCAAGCCCACCAAACAAGCCTACGAGGTCGACTTTGAGGTCTTCGACCCGGCACAAATACAAGCACAGCAGAACACGCAAATCGACGAGGTATCGAGCATTCTCGGCCAGCCTCCCGAAGCGTCGGCCATCCTGCTGCGCTACATGCGCTGGAACAAGGAGCGCCTGATCGACCAATACATGGAGAAGATGGAGGATGTTTTGGAGAGTGCAGGCCTGGGACAAGACTCGGCCACCAACCCACCTAAGCTGCAACGCGTCAACGGCTTTGTTTGCGACATCTGTTGCGACGACAGCCCCAACATGGACACATTCGCCATGAAGTGTGGACACCGCTTCTGCGTGGATTGCTACAAACAATACCTCGGCACCAAGATACAAGACGAGGGTGAAGCAGCCAGGATCAGGTGTCCTGGCGAGGGCTGCACCCGTATTGTTGATACGAAATCGCTGGATCTCTTGGTGTCGGCTGATCTGCACGACAGGTTGGTATCCTACTCACCGTCTTGATTACTCCCATACTGAATTTTCCAGATACCATGTCCTACTCACGCGAACCTACGTTGACGATAAAGAGAACCTGAAATGGTGCCCTGCACCTGATTGTAAGTACGCGGTTCAATGTCCAGTCAAGACCAAGGACCTCGGCAAGATAGTGCCCACTGTGCATTGCGATTGCGGACACGACTTCTGCTTCGGCTGCACACTGAACAACCACCAGCCAGCACCCTGCTCGCTTGTGAAGAGGTGGTTGAAGAAATGCGAAGACGATTCGGAAACGGCAAACTGGATATCGGCAAACACAAAGGAGTGCCCCAAGTGTAACTCGACAATCGAGAAGAACGGGGGTTGCAACCACATGACATGCAGGAAATGCCGCCACG
This sequence comes from Pyrenochaeta sp. DS3sAY3a, assembly GCA_001644535.1. Taxonomy (NCBI): domain Eukaryota; kingdom Fungi; phylum Ascomycota; class Dothideomycetes; order Pleosporales; family Cucurbitariaceae; genus Pyrenochaeta; species Pyrenochaeta sp. DS3sAY3a. Next base: position 1,139,385 of record KV441642.1, on the reverse strand, counting down.
AGTTCTGTTGGATGTGTATGGGCGTGTGGTCCGAACACGGCACCAGCTGGTACAATTGCAACCGTTTCGAGGAAAAGAGCGGATCAGATGCACGAGACGCCCAAGCCAAATCTCGACAATTCCTCGAGCGCTATTTGCATTACTACAACCGATACGCGAACCACGAGCAGTCGGCCAAGCTAGACAAGGACATTTACCTGAAGACTGAAAAGAAGATGCAGCAATTGCAGAATACTACTGGAATGTCGTGGATTGAAGTGCAGTTCTTGGATCAAGCATCCCAAGCATTGCAACAATGCCGACAAGTATTGAAATGGACTTATGCGTTTGCATACTACCTAGCGCGGAACAACCTTACCGAGATATTCGAGGACAACCAAAAGGACCTGGAAATGGCTGTGGAGAATTTGAGCGAGATGTTCGAAAAGCCAATCGATCAGATGCGAACCTTGAAGGTAGATATCCTCGATAAGACTTCTTATTGCACGAAACGCCGCATCATCTTACTCAACGACACTGCGGAGAACCTCAAGACAGGTACGTAGTAATCTCTAATGAGGGCTCAGAACATGACCTCTCCCTCGTTACGTACTTACTAACAATCCTACAGGCAATTGGGATTTCAATGTGTCCCTAACGACGTAGGACGCGCGTGACACAACAGAACATCAGCCTGAAATCTCTGCCTTCATCATGAAGCATTGCAAAAAGAGACAAAAGGTACGATGGATGTCACGCATAATCACACTGCACGGATCATGGCTTCAATGACGAAATATCACAAATCCTTCAAGCTCCGGGAGCTTCCTTCCATGGACATGCACAATCATTGCATGTATGTATTGCATACTCGGAGTGTTTCAAGAAGGCGTAGTACTTGTGTCAGGCGTTACCTTTACGATATTAGCGATCGGTAGCTGGGCATAGCATTCTCTATCGGTGGAGAGAGCATTGAATAGACATTTTCATGAACAAAACAAGCATGAATTTAGCTCCCATGTCACCTTGGATATTTTGATCTCATTGTTCTCCCTGAAGTGAAGTGGACATTTGATTTCATGTATGAGACTGATAAATCTGATTTCGGCATGATACTCCCTGATACATATTCCTATCCCATGCCCCGGCCCAATGGACTACTGTTATCTCTCTTCGTGTTCGTTCTCTTCAGAAGCTTCGGTCTTGCTTAGAAGAAGCCCCTTGCTCCTTGTGTCCTACTACGGTAGGCGTCAGTTTGACTCCTGCATTCAGTAACTGCTGCGTCAGTCCGGCTCCTGCTCTCAGTACCTGATGTTCCGTGACGACTGGACGAAGCCCGCGTGGACGAAGCCCTAGTAGACGAAGCCCCAGTGGCGGATCGAGATTGACCCTCCGTAGCCGTCTCAGTCTTCGCACCAGTCTTGGTCCCCGTCGTCCTCTCAGTCCTCCTCTTAGTGTTCTTCTCGAGATACTCGACATAGTTACTAAGATTCTTCTTCCCCTCTTCCGGAAAATTTGGATCCGCCAAATCTGCACGCTTCTTCTTGATCCACGCGCCCACGCCATGCTTCTCGTCATACAGGTACCCATACATGTCCGCAAAATACACGTCTTTCCTGTCCAGGGCATCCGAGGGCGGTGCCTTGAGGCGCCCTCCCGGCCGCGCGCCGCTGAGCCAGCTGCCGTAGTCTTCGCGAGGGGGCTTGTCCGGCGGCCAGCCGCCGACGGGAGACCCGCCGCGGATCATGGAGGAGCTACTGCCTATCATGGGTGGGAGGCCGAGGGCCATTGGGGGAGGATAGTAGGAGGAGAGGCTGTAGGGGCTGGGACAACAGCACACGGGGATCAGATCGTCGAGGTAGATGATGTAGCCGTCGTCGCAGCACGTGCATCCTAGCCAGGGGGGCATGCCTCCGCCGTAGCCGTAGCCTTCACCAAAGCCTCCGCCGCCGGGGAAGCGTCTGTAGCTGCTCATTGTTGCTGTGGTGTGTGGATAGAAGCGGAAGTTTGATCACTGACTTGCAGTGTAGAGAGTGAGTTGGTGAGTTGGTGTCTGAGTATGAGGAAGTTTTGCCTTTGGTGGAGAAGGTTCTTTTATATACGGTCACTGACAGTTTGTCAAAGCAAGGATATGTGATGTATGGCTGCGATGATTTGGAATGTAGAGATTACAAAAGTAAATTCAATGAGAACGTGAAGAGGCAAGGATTGTTTGGAGTCGTAAATGCGTCTTTAATTGGTCCGTTGATAGGATTTCTATACCATGTTTAGGTTTGTTTGCAGATATTGCTGAATGACCTGAGGTTTGCAGCATCATCGCGCTGAATGAGTTACATATTGCACAACTCCGCTGCCACATCATACTCAAAGAGAATAGAGAAAGCTACCCTGAATTCCATGAAAGAGACAACACATCGCCTATTGCAGCAGATTCACAACCTCCGTGATATCAGTATCACCCAAAACAGGCTACCAAGTGTTGAACCCTAATGTTGTTTGTGTTTCGGCATTGTGCTGATATGCGTCAGTGCTAACAGTGACTGGTTTCGTAGCTTTGTCGTTTGCTATAGTCATGCGCATTGTTAACCCATATCGTGTGTCTTTTCCTAAGACATCTCTGCAGATATTGGAATAAAAGGAAGTGCACTGTAGGTGCATCTTAGTTCTTGTTTAATCTCAACATGATCACTGGCCCAACTCCATTAAGACCACTTGCAGCAAACTTTCGTCACGTCTTCTCAATAGCAGCTTTCCCCTATAATCATTCGTCTTCATTTTCAGCCCGAAAGAACACCAAAGATGTGCAACGACGTCCTAGACCGGCAACTTCAGACCCTGCGGAAATGGATGTTTGTCCTATTTCCGATTGATCGCACTGCACAAGCTCTGACCCATCTCCACCATGACACTCTAAGAAGTGGACTGACTGAAGTACGTCAACGCGTCATCGACCTAGCGGACCTTGATCTCAAACTCTATCACAAATACATATCCTTGCTGTCGCAAAGGGAGTATGAAGCCATGGGAAGCGATTTCATAGGATGGTGTTGGGTCTCCTGTCACAGCGTGATTAACAATGTCCGGAGAGAGGACTTGGAGAAGTTGCTTTGGCAGGACGTACTTCTCCATGATAAGATCGCGAGCAGTGTGCGGAACTGGAAGATGAAGATCGACGAGAGGATAGCCAAAAGATAGCATCATATGATCTAAATAATAGCAATACTGTACAATGGCGTTCAATCATAAGTAGCGGCCTCCTCAACGAGGGACCGACATCATAAAATATAGTATAAGCATGATGACTTGAGGTAGAGCGCCCAAAACAAGGAATGACCAGAGCATAATGACGCCCCGGCTCTTGTTCGTCGACCCGATGTACATCGTGATGAACAGTTCGAAAGGAAGGCCCAGAACAATTATAAACACCGTTTGGAGAGTGGTGAGGCACGCAATCGCCCCGCCAATGATGGGAAGAAGTGCACACAACCACCACTTCTCTTTCTTGACCCACGCCCGGAAGCCCCACCCGAAACTGCCTTTCCTATCATTCCCGGTCGATGATTGAGCGTTTTCGTAAGATATAGCTCCTCCCCGCAGATCTTTGATGCGGCGACGTAACTTGGATTCTGTCAAGTCAGCCGACGTGTGACCGCTCTCCCTATTGTGGTCCTCTAATTGTGCGTGAATGGCTTCAGCGAGCTCTAGCACCGCTTTGTATTCGCCTGCTACAGCCTCTCGACCTCCTCGTTTCAGGGCGATGTGTGATCGAAGCCACATGATGTATATGCCCAAGGACCAGATGAGTAGAAGAACTACCATAACGAATAGTTGAATGAATGAGAAACCCCACTGGTAACCCTGGTGATCGAATTAGCCATCGGTGTGCGTACAAGTTAGAGAATTATCGTACTAGCGTCGCCTGGCAGCTGCCGTTCTTCTCGACCGCGTTTATAGTATACAGGTTGTTCGAATGGACCCATGTTGTTCGTTTGACATCACGGTAGAATACTCCGTTCCCTCTCGGACCCTCGAAGGGATAGGGTAGCATGTAGGCTGTAATGTTAAGCCTGGGAGCTGGTAAAGTATAGTTCATGAATGTCGACCCCTCGTTTGCCCATTGGCTTGTGGTGTTCCATTGTTCGATATCTGCCCGAGAGGATTAGCTGGGTACTTCACTCCCAAGTAGCTTGCTCACATCTAGAGACGTTGTATCGGAGATAGCAATCGTCAAGGCTCGTATACGCTCGAGAACAGCCCCAGTCGCGCTCGTAGGTAATATACGGGTCATCACCTGGGTTGACAACGTCAGAAAATTGCGTTGAAGAACGGAACATCTGACATACTCTGACTCGACGTAAGGGAAACAATGTAATCATTCCCCAGACCAACCCTCTCTCCATCGTTGATCTTATAAAGCGCATAGCGAAAGTCTGAAAATCGGACGAGCTGGTTGTTGACCGAGTTGACATAGGCCTTGACGTTTCCCTTGTAGCCCGTCATTGCGCTGCCAATAGTCGGGAAGATTAGTATAAAGGCCATAGAGAAGACCATGAAGACCATCGCTATCTTGGAATGCAGGCCATGACGGCGTGAGAAATCCAGAATCATTTTTGGTATAGCAAGGAGCATCGACTGGTTCTGTAAAAAGACTGTCCGATACGTGCGAAATGTTACAGGCATGTGTTCCATGGAAGTGGTGACATAATTCGAAAACACACTCCACGAGATCCAGGCTACTATTGCTTGTCCGCCACGGCCAAAGAACTGCCATACATGTCAGTTTACTCCTCTACAAATAGCCGACTCGTAATCGTCTGTTCTCAAACCTACAATGTCCCAAATAACATCAATCACTTTCGCTTCAGTAAAACTTAAATCTCCAAGGCCCAACGTGATCTCGAAAAACCCTGATCTCGCCCAGAACTGGAAATTGTCAGGGTACAATGAAAACTTGCCGTCAGGCTGGCAGGCAGTCGCTGTGAGAGAACCAGAATTGATAATCGAAAGAGTGGACAGGTATTGCAGGACAAATATGAGGCCGCCGAACCAAATGAGGACCAGGAGCCAGATCCCGCAGGTTTTCCATCTCTTGCGCCAGTCTTCGCCGGCCTGTCGATATCCTGTGCGCCAGGCATTTGCAAAGCGTGATCTCTTCACTGGTTTCGCTGGTTCCGCTGGTTCGATTGATTCAACTCGGGTGTAGGAGTCATGCTGCTTCTGCAGGGGTAGTAAAGGCAGGGGTTCGTTCTCCGCCATCGATGTGCCGAAGCAGTCGCGACGACTGCACAATAACACAACGACTAGAATCTTAGAAAGCAGCTGATAGAACTAGTGCGGCGATATGACTATTTCATGACGCTGAAGCCATTGAAGGAGAATGAAAGAATGCAGGATATCGAACGTTGTGTGGCGCGTTGAAGTTGGGGCCAACGTGGAGCACAGCCTCGTGATCCTACGGGAAATTGAGGAGTTTCGCAGGATCCTACAGATGCTTCGCCGAATCGCAGGCCTTGCTGCATCTCAACGTCTACAATTAGATACGCAAAGGTGTCGATCATTCTAGTGCCTTTTCAAACTTCAAAGCTCATCCTGTGTCTTCAAGGCCCAGCCCTCAGGGTATTGCAGATCTGCTCATGAATCGTATGACCGAGAGGACCTCGCACATTCTCTTGTATACCGACAAAGAACCTCGCTCATTCTGTTGTATGCCTTTCGTTGTGAGTATCTACCCAAAGCTCCAAGGTCAGATTGGGGACCAGAGTGAGAAAGAAGGTTTGTGGTTAATGAGCATGGTTGCACAAGCTTACAGTGCCTGCGGAGAACTTGGAAATTCGGTGAAGATCGAGGTGCATACAAGCAAGAACAAGACGAGAAATCATGTGTCAATTAGAAGGAGCACGGATATCTTTGATTCCCATGAATCTTGTGTAAAGATCAGTGCACCCTCGCGTGGTATGCTCGTGAATAGCAGAGAATAACGACTAAACGAGGAATGCGGCTGAACGCCTGAGGCCATGGGCTGTGCCTTTGTCATCGGCAGTCCTCGAGATTGGCACCACCCAAAGACAACCCACCATTCAGACGTCTATCTTTGGGACCCCACAACCCACACTTGGGGAGCCACTCGTCTCGATCGCTGGACGCTCGCTTCGGAGCCTCGCGGACGAAGTTGTTGTGCTAATACCAGCACCGCCCGGTCTGGGTAGAGCCTTGTTTTCAAAAGTGGTAATTCTTCGCGAGGCTGGGCCGTTCAGAGCTCACCGGAAAACGATACTCCCATCGCATACTCTGCACAAAACTTAATCTGCGATGTCTTGGTGATGCACATCCATCTTACATGTGCGTACGGAATACTATCGCACGTTGGTGTCTCGTAGGAGCATGAGAACAAGCTTCGCCAACCTTCAACTGCGAACCCTCAGCACCACCGGCTTGTTCACCCTGTACCTCGGCGCAATTCCCGTAAACCCAAAGGAATTATCGCACATATCGTGGCGTTCATCGCCGACAGCCCAACCACCCACGTTGGCTCAGCCCGCTTGTGCCTGGAACCCGTAGGACGAATCAGCACAGCAAGAATGCGCCCCATATATTCCACTTGGCCTAATTTGGGAAGAACATAGAAATTATACGAGATCGTGCACTTCCACAACAGGATGGCTCTGGGTCTGGTAGAGGCGGGAAGATGGCAGCGGGCGGGCCCAGGGCCCTGGGGAGCTTCAGCTGGGGGACTCAGCCGCAGATCGGAAGCCCAGGGAATTTTTTCTTGCTTTGTAGACGAGCCTCGAAGGCGCACATATATAAGTACTAGGTCGTGCAGCTGCAGCGTGAGGCGTGTCAATACTGTACATATTCACCTCGACCAGAGAACATTACCGCAAGGCTGTGACAAATCGTCTTCCATCATGTTCACCTCCGTAGCAACTCTCTTCGCTCTCACCGCGTCTGTACGCGCGATCGCATTCGATGGGCCCCTGCCTACACCCATCAATGATCTCCTCTTTGTCGACATCAATGGATTCTCACCAAAGCCGACCAACAACCCACGCGCTGTTCCTGACATCTTCCGCCGACAGGCCGATGACTCGCTTTGTGGATATCTCGAGGGTGATGGAGGTAAGACTGCGTAACACTTTTACATTCCAAGGACATAGACTGATAGCCCGCCTCTAGAATACCCAGTATCTTGCTCGACCGGCGCTTGCATGTACAACACTGTCATCAACTGGTTCGGCTGCTGCACCGGTACCGTAGCAGACTCTTGCAACATTGCCACCCGTTGTGTGGGCGCCGCCGGTGTCTCCAGCTGCGTCAACGACCCATCTTGCTCCAGCGACAACTACCTTCTTGCCTGCACCGAGTCGAGCGCGCCATACTGCGCTCAGATGTACAGCGTTGTGAGCCAGAACACCGTCGGCCATTTCGTGTGCGCCAGGACGAGCGCCGTGATCGAGGTCCTCGCCAGCACTTCGGGCGCAGCGAGTTTGGGCCCTTCCAGTGGACTCGCAAGTGCGAGGTCAACCCCAACTCCCCTGGTTTCTTCAAGGTCGAGCACTCGCAGGACGACATCATCAACCAGCTCTGAAGAGGAGGAAGAGGAGACATCGAGCGTCCGAGTTGCTGCGACCAGGACTTCTGCAGGCACAACGACTGCCGCTGCTTCAACTAACAGGCTCAACACCGCCGCTTCTGTCCCGGCTTCGACTGGCGGTGCTGCCATGCAAACGGCGAGGGCGATTGCTGGTGGTCTTGTCGGAGCAGTAGCGCTTTGGTTCTAAGTGTGAAGGAAAGAAACTTTTAGGATCCGAATTATATAATTGTTAATGAGATAATGCATTATTACGCTTCATGTAACGTACAGACAAAATAACTCCTTATTATGCGATCGCCATCGTAGTTTGTTCTTCCTCTCTTATATGCTCTCTGTTCCTGCTTTATTTCCCTTTCATTCGTTTTTCTTGAACAGCACACTTATGATAGTCTCACACCGCCCTCTTTCTTCAAGCCAAACTTGCTCAACCTGATCCGTGGAACAACCCCCACCAGCACGAGTACACTCGCCGCAATGACGGCCCAATGCTGGATGTGCAAAGCGATAAAGTTGTAACCAGTCCAAGTGGCGGCACAAATCGTGGCCAAGCCTACCGTTGCAATCACATATCCCGCCACACGATGATACTTGTAAATGCTCTTTGCCTTGTCCACGCCACCATATAGTCCCGGAGTATAGTACTGCGTGAAGCCCACGATGGCTTGGATGTAGAGGAGGACGTAAAAAAGGAGTCCGAGTCGCGCATGTGGCGAGGTGAAATGCTCATGTCCGGGGCCTTGCTTGTTGATTTCAATGATGATCAATCCACCAGTCAATGCCGTCGTGCCAAAAACATGGAGTAAGAAATGTGCCAAAGTGCCGGCGCGTTTCTGATCGGCTGTATGAGTGGGTTGGAGGACTAGAGCGGCTTGAATAGCAAGCAGGAATCCGCCCTATTTCAACATTCAGGTGTTAATGATACGGTTGACGTGAAGGAGCTTCTATGACCGTGGTGATGGGCTGGCTTACGGAGTTAAGAAGCTGTGCTATTGGTTAACCAAAGTTGCTGGGGTAAAGTTGTCGCAGCTGAATGGAGACTTACAGGATGAGACGAGAAGAAAATGAGCTTGTTAGAGAGAATCGCTCCCCATACAATAGCGGCAAGCTGGTTGGATCAGCTTAGTTTATCTTATCCTCCACGGGAGAAACATACAATCCAGATTCCAGCCTGAGCAATCGGCGCGGTGCCTGTCCTCACGTTAGCAGTTTTCGAATCAATGGCTTCTGCTGCTATATACCAATCCAAAGGTTATGGTAAAGAGGCTGCCCGTCAGCCTGGCTAGCATCACCTCTCCTACCAAGAAGCGGTTCTTCGTCACTCTGCCCCTGCGCAGCCGCAACGCTTGAGGGTATACCAGTTGCTGAAGCCATTTAAAAAGTAATATGTTATTGCAACAATCTGAAGAAAAGACTGGATGCTTATGTATAACTTTGGACAACTTTGGACGAGGCTCGCAGCGGAGATGATATCGTGGGGTTGTTTGGACATCAGGTTCGATGATGACGACAGAGACAGCCGGAGAGGCCTAAGCCAATCAGCAAGCGAGCAATGTCAGACGCGCTCTGACCTTCAGCCAATGAAAACGCTTGATGACCAATGCGCAGGAAGGACTCTGGCAGGGACTATTTGCCGTTGGCACCTTCCTAAGTTGAAACACACTCTAGTAGGAAAGAGTTCACAGTTTGACACAAGTCTTGCATGTGTGATAGGAATGCTATCCTAGATATTTCCTAACCCATGCTGTTTGAATCTTTACTGTACATGCATGTTCGTGCCCAGCCATGAATGTGCTCAATGCCGTCTCGTTGTCCTCCGCAAACCTCTTGCATAGAGTATCCAACCCCCAAGCAGGTTTGCTCCACCACTCCCGAGTGAAGGCTACCGCCATTTTGCACTCAGTGCACAGAATAAGAATCGAACACATTGCATTTTCACCAACATCTTTTACCCTGATGTAATCATACGCCTTTCAATGCTGGTGAATCCCGAAATAATTATAATCCGTAGCACAGCCATAATGCATAACCAAAATTAGAGAAGAATATTCGCGGGAGCGAAAGCGATGAGGAGGCGCGATGTATAAGGTATCTTTAAAACACAAACGAGTTCAGAACCAATGTCCCGTGCGCCCGTGGGTTATAAGTCGTCTTGCAAACGCCAACACCAGACCCGGGCCTTCGTCCGTGTTACAATGGCGAGGAATTAGAATGTTGAGAAGGGTATCGTCGTAGCACGTGGGCAGTCGGGTATAATAAGTGGCCATACCTATTTCCGTCTCATGAGTTCTGGGGGTTTAGAGGGATCAGCTGGATCCAGGAATTGCGTCATTACGAGCGAGAGCTGCTTGAACTCGACGGGTTTCGTAACGTAAGAGTTGAAGCCAGCCTCCACGCACTTCTCGTAAACGTCGCCGAGGACATTTGCAGAAAGCGCGATGATCGGATGACGGCGGTAGGCATTTTTCTTCTCCCAACGCCGAATTTCCTTACAGGCTTGGTAGCCATCCTTGTTCGGCATATGGAGGTCGCACTGTCCAACTGTAAGCAAAGATCTAGCGCAGAATCGTGTTACTTACAAGAATGATAGAATAATAGCCGGGCGGCTTCGCGAAGACAGTGTCCGTACACTGAACGCCGTCGAGGACGGTCTCAGTTTCAATATTGATCTTGGCAAGAAACTTTAGAACAACCTGAGAAGGTTATTAATAATTATCCCTTTAAGCCGCAGAGGAGATCGTCTTACAGTTTGATTGATTTTGTTGTCTTCCACGAGCAGAACCCTATGACCCTTGCTACCGACCCGCCGCTTGAGCTCCTCGAAAACAAGCTTCTGGCTGAATACGACTTGTTGGGCTGTATCTTGATTTCGATCGGTACTGGACTCGCGCTCTTTTTGAGGATCAAAGATTACAGCAAATTTGGATGGCTTGAGAGGGCGATAGATGAATTGAAGTCGCCGGTCGGCGAGTAAATGGTCATAGTCATAGACCGGAGCCTTTTTCATGAGTTCCTTCTTTTGTGATGGATCGGACACAACAACAATCGAAGTATTACCATGAACGATGGAACTGAAAATTTGATCCATGATAGCATGTACCTCAGCGGTGTCATGCAAAACCAAGACAACATGAGTGAATAAGACTGGATTGTCTCCTCCAATCATCCTCTGTGCTTCGACGATGTCTGGCTGCCCCGTAACTTGATGAGGTATTCCTTGGGGAAGAGTGTTCTTAATGTGCCGAATTGTGGCTTCTCGACTGTGGACTAAGGGACAGACAACCAATATCGAGAACATTGGAGGCTGCAGGGCGCCGCTGAGCGGGGAAACGCTGCGGAGTGGACTCGGTGGGCGTGCAGTCACATCTGACTGAAGCGATTCGGTTGAATTGTCTGATTGAGATCCGTGTTCGCTGTCACTCCGCTTTGGAGGAAGGGCGAGACTCATGCGAGACTCTGCTGGTAAGTTGGATTCCTGTAGGAATGAAGATGCGGACGACCTCTCAGACCTAATGCTGGACTGTGCAGTCAGTGCTGCGCTTGTCAAAGAATGATCTGAGCTCCCGGAGGATAAGGATGGCGAATCGCGAGAGCGCTCCGAGGCGGACAAGCTAGACGCAGGTGATTTTAAAGGTTCACTGGGTTCGGATGATATGCTTGGCATGCGTTTGATTTGTGTGTTCGGTGTGACCTGCGATTGAACAAATTTTTGTACTGGCGACGGATTTGGTGCTTGTGATGATGAGGATGGTGCTGAAATGGGCAGCGGCTCCATAGCTGGTGTGCCTGGGGTCGATACCTGCTGCTTTGGAAAGTCGTCTCCGGTAGGGAGGCCAAACTTGATTGTGAAGAAGAACGTAGAGCCTTTATCGGGCACACTTCTAGCATCCATTCTACCTCCGTGCAATTCGACGAATTGCATCGAGATAGCCAAGCCGAGCCCTGTACCGCCGTGTTGCCTTGTACTGCTAGCGTCGATCTGACTGAATCGCTTGAAGAGATACTTCGCCTCGGCCTCAGTGAAGCCTCGTCCTGTATCGACTACTTCGAATCGCACCATAGTCTCACTCTCTTTCAGTGGACCAGTGCGATCAGGCGGCTGCAGTCTGCATCGAACGAATATTTCACCACTGGACGTGAACTTGATAGCATTGCCGACCACGTTGAGAAGCACTTGCCGGATACGGAATTTGTCGCCCTTGACCATTGATGGCACTCCCTCTTCGACCAAATAGTTGAGCTCCAAGCCTTTTTGAATGGCCAGTCCCATATTTAAATCATTCACCTCTTCGATGAGCGATGGCAAGTGAAGCCAATCCATTGATAATTTGATCATGCCCGCTTCAACCTTTGACAAATCAAGAATGTCGTTGATGAGGTTTAACAAGCTGTCTGTGCTGGATTTTATAATATTGACGTGTTCTAGTTGCTCCGCGTTAAGTGTGCTGTCCAAAAGGAAGTTAACCATACCCGAGATCCCATTCAATGGCGTTCGGATCTCGTGAGACATATTGCTCAAGAACTTTGACTTCGCATCCATGGTCTCTTTCAGCGTTTGCTCCAGCAGCTTGTGGTCATTGATATCGGTAGCAGTGCCGTACCATGTTTCCTCTTCGCTGTCTTCTGCCAGAGATTTTTCAAGTAGTATCCTCACCAAGTGCCATCTGTAGTCGCCATCTCTGTTCCGAAGTCTGACCTCGGTAGAGTATGAAGCGCGACCATCGGCATCTTTGGTAACTCTGAGTATCCCTGTAGTGGCAAGTTTCGACAGTTGAGCCTGCGGTAAATCCTTGACATCGGGTGAAGAGCCCCCTGGACTTGTCACTGTTCTCTCTGTCTCCGATGAATCGTCCGAAGAAGTAGAGTCTTGTCGACCGTGCACGGCGGGGAGCGAAGTTGGAACATTGGCAACCCCATGCTCATTCAGCTCTGGTAGCTTGCATTTGATCACATCATCTGGATGAACGTGTTCTAGGAAACCATTTCCAAGAGCTTGAGGCTCTGTCTGCCCCGAAAATGTTATCCATTGAGAGTTGCAAAAAGTCAAACCCCTGCGATCGGAGATGACAAACACGATTTGCGGGCTGGAGTTTGCTAAAGCTCTGTACTTTGCCTCTGAAGCAGCAGTCTCCTGTTGTCGGGCAGAGTTCATTTCTGCAAGATGTTGTTCATGGAAATCCATATTTGTTCCAATCCAGTGAACGATTTGCTGCCGCTTGTTCTTCAACGGCGCCACTCGGACGTAGAACCATCGATAGCAATTGTCGAAGCGCTGCAAACGGACCTTTTTCTGTAGCTGTTGGCCGGTACGTAAGGACTTGGTCCATTGTTCCAGATATGAGACGCGATCTTCCGGGTGAATAGAATCCCACGGATCCTGCAAGACCTGTCGGCAGTCTTGTCCTCGATAGATGAGAAACTTGGAATTTACCCAGGTGACGGCGCCAGTTGTCGGCGCAGCTGTGAAGATCTGGACAGGTAACGAATCTATGATAGTCCGAAGAAGACTTTCCGACGGAGGTGGCATATCCAGTGTCTCCGTAATCGACCCTCTTCTTGCATGTCCAGAAGGAGTTGATGGCCAGACGCCTGGTGTAGTCAACGCCGGTGTTGTCGCCGCAGGTAAGGACTGAAATGACGAGCTGAAGTCAGCCCCATAGGAATGCAAAAGAGAATGTCCCCTTGTCGAGGGGCCCTGTGGCTGTAAAAGTCTTGTGTTCGATAGTTCATCCTTCGAAACCTTATCATTCCGACTTATTACAACTTCGGATTCCATTTTCTCTCCCGTAGCGTTTGTGCTGGTCCGTCTAGAGTGCCTCTTCTCTGTTTTGCGGGGCGGTTGTTGCTGTTCCTGGGTGGAGGCAGCTGACTGAGAAGTGCGGGTCGTTTTCTTCCTGGAATCAAAGTAACTCTCCACAGCCTCACTGCCGGCCAGATGGCCAGGCGTACCACCAACAGAATGTTTACTTGTAAAGCCTAAGGACGAAGTATCCCACCCAGGAGTTCCAGTGATGGACCCACCAGGACTATATCTTGACCGGCCAGAGTAGTCCGAAGGACTAGTCACGCTCCCAGCTGTAGAAGTCGAAATGTCCTCGAGATCGAGATGCAAAAGGTCGTCGATACTTCCGCGCTCTGAAGTGAGGGCAACACCGTCCGAAGCCCCGGGCAGATTGCGACGCTGTCTGATTGACGCAACTTGAGCCTGCGTATTTGTGAATTGCCAAGCATTTGAGAAAGACGTTGCGAGATGAGGCCCGAGATGCTTCAAGGAATTGGTCAGATTGCGAGGGTAAGGAACAATAGGCGAGAGAATGGAGAGGATAGCGATGGGCGCTTTACGCGTAAAAGGCTCCTTATTCGAACCGTCTTGTGTAGATTGTTCAGATGGCCTCCTAGAAACAGAAGGAGTGCGCGATGGGGTGGGAACCTCGATAGGATTCATGACTTGAGACAACGTAGGGTGTACAAGGGGCAAGTGTGTGACAGTACTGGCCTTGTCAACGCCGATGGCTTCGACAATGCCGTATTGAGTGTAGTCTTGCGGTGAGCGTGAAGGGTTGAATGTCTCTTCATCAACCCTTGCGGTGGAGAAAAATGGATTGGCATCCGCATCATTTTGAATGGCTGGCGATGGAGCTGGTGATTGTGCCCAAGGCGAGCTAGGATATTGCTCATACTCTTCGTACCGAGGTTGTAATCTAAGATCAGCAGTTGTGAGAGAACTGCGAGTCTGTGGAAGCGCCAGTTTTGCATAATCTTGAGTGGCAACACTTGATTGAGCCGTTGGTGCTTTGCTTGCCGTTTCGGTCTTCATAGCAGAAGGCTCTTTCGAGGATGACATTGATGTTGAATAATCTCTCGTCAGTGTCACCAAACGTCCTCGCTCTAACACACGATTTATACCGATATTATCGATCAGAGCATCATGCTCATCATCGAGTGCCCGCAGAACACTATACACAGCGAGGGGTGGAGATGGTTCTCCTCCCACGCTCGAGAACTCAGGATCACTAAATGAAGGCTCTCCAGCAGGGGTAGGGTGAGTGAATGGACTGGAAGTGCCGTCAAAAGACACCTGGGAAACCTGCCTCAATGGGTGTTCTCTTGCAGCAGCGTGAGGTGCATGACTGGCAGCCCGCAGGGGACCGCGAGGTCGCACGGGTATGGCCTGGTTCGAATTGTCTGCTGGCTGGTTCTGCTTCTGCCGTTCATGGCCTGCGAAAGAGTGATGAGAGAACAGCCTCGGTCGTCGTTCCGGGATCACGGGAGTGGGAGGGGCATCCAAAGATTCAAGGTTTTGAAACTCGTGCATTTGGGCCGTCGTGTCTTTCTGGCTAGTTCCCTTTGTGTTTTGGGACATGGCCAGCTGGGGATCGCCATCGTCTCCAGTCGCTGTATAACTAGTCTTTTGGCCCCATGGCACGTTCTCAATATCAGATGCATCTGCAGGCACTGCCAAAGTTGCTCTTTCTGCACCGTAATAGTCTCGCATAATCGACGAGACAGTGGCCCACCAAGCTGCAAGTCCAGGCTCAGTGCTCAATCGCAAAACAATATCGTAGAGATTTGGGCTTGGGAAACGTGGATCTTCGAAATCTGGACTGTTGCGGGTCCTCTCCCCGGGCGCAAACGGCGTCGTAGAGGCAGCGGGAGTGCTGGTCTCGGACGCGATATGTTCCTTGGGTACAGCATAGTCCTTCGCATTGACGGCAGATACCGTTGGCGAAAGGTTAGTGAAGGGCATATGGAATGCAGAGGACCATCTGGGGGTATTCGGGACGGTTGGAAAAGGGTACGAAGGCGTCCTTAGTGCAGGGTGGCCAGCAGGTGTGGGAGGTACACTGCCACGGATGGTGCGCGCAGATTCGGTGGACTCGGTTGAGGTAGTGAGACCTGTTGGTAGTGGACTCGGGCTGTTGAAGGCACCTTCGAGCGTGGGGGACATGAGGGATATGGGTTCCTCCTTGATTGGGGACACGCGCCGATTGCTCGCGGCATGCAGATTAGTGGTGTTCTGAACGCTTCGCATGCGAGTGCGCTGTTGCTGCTGCAGAAGCTTGAGCTGGAGGTTGCGCAGCCTTTCGATTTCAATCTCGTCTGGTGACGACTTGTCCTGATGCGCATCCTCAACGCCTTCGTTTTCCTTGTCGCCAGCGCCCCCCTGGGAAATGGCAGCCTCGTCCTGGTTCACATTAGCGGTGGGCGTGACATGGCCACCGTCTCGAGGCGAGGGCAGAGGGTCTGTCTGCGACGCATGCGAGGGCTGTGGTTGGTAGGGGGCTTCGCTGGCGGGGAGTCGGTGGAGAGGCGGTCTCGATGAAAGCGGTGAGGTGGTCGAGGAGGTCGAAGCAGCGGCAGATAGGTCCCCCGTCGAGGTTGGAGAGGGCAAAGGCTCCTTGCTCATTATTGCATCTCACAATCGCCCGTGGGTGAGCGCAAGATGCAAGAGAAGGAGTCGAATTGACCAGGCCAGGGCGAGAGTGCAGGCATGGGATGGGCTGCCGCGAGGACTGATGACGTCGGTATGGGGCGACTGCCAACTCGCAGCGCCGCCGATAGAGGGCCGTGAAAAACGGACAGGAACAGCAGCACACGACCTGGGCTGTCGAGACGAAGGCTACGCCGGCCAGCAGAGAGGCTCAGGCGGGCAGATGCTTGGTCGCAGGAATTGACAGTCGAGGTGGTAGGCTAGGGACGATTTTGGGGCAAGCGATCGACCAGGGCAATGGGCAAACAGGTTCCGTTTCCAGCGGATGTGTGGTGCAGGGAGCGCGACAGCAACGCGCCGCGCAGACTGTGCTTGAGCAGAGACGGGCGGGTAGGCAAGCAGGCGTCGAAAGTGCTGACTATAGTTGGCGCCAGATGATGTGCATTGCGCCGACGATTCCTGGTCCGCCTCGATTGGGAGTCCATTCTCAACCTTCACCAGACGGGCGCTGAAATTGACGCCTCGCTGAGCACGGCCGTGGCGTCGATGACGTATCGGCCGCCCAATTCCACAGCGTCGGCTATCCGGCCAAATGCGACCCTTCAAGGCTCGGTGGCACCCAACCATCTCCCTGCGCAGGCTGGAGCCCTTACAAGTCCTGCAACATGAGAACAGCGTGCTCTTGCTCTCTGCTGCACTCGGTCTGCGCTCGCTGCGCTGGCCACGCTCTCTGTCCATCAGACTCGCATCTAGATCGTCCATTCTCACTCAGGTGTGGGTGGTGCGGCGGTCTGGACGACGCCCTCGCCTTGCTCTAGAAGAGTCCAGCTTTCGAGAACTCATCAACGATCAAACTGGCCAAACCAGCCCATCCCATCTGCAAGGATCCTGGTATGTGGAGTCCCTGCCTGCCGCATGGTCGACTCCTGACTTGAGGAGCCTCACTTTCACTTGCACTATTCCCTACCTCCGCGGACTGAGTCGTAGCTCCGGATGAGCATCTTCGGAGCACTGCCTGCTCGAGAACAGATCCAGAAAATTTGATCATAATCACTAAATGCTTATAACTCTTCACCGACACCAGTTCACGCCACCCGTTCCTGCTCAAGTTGTTCATTCCATATCTCTACCATCGTGGCAATCCGGGTTGCTGCATTTAGACGACGCTGTAGACCAGGGGCTCTCAAGCACGGACTGGCCTGAGCACTTTCTCGAAACGCTAACTTGATCTAGAAGCAACATCGAAGAACGGCCGTCGACCCTAATTACATGTACCATGTACACGACACCAACTAGTTGAAATTGCCTGCAAGAATGTTGGAAAGGCAACGGGTGCTGATCAAGCAAGATATACTCAACTCCACGATCGCTATCTCAGACAATATGACAAGATAGTGGGCTAGAGCCTCCAGAAAACGTTCTTGGTGTCCCAATACCCTTGTCCGGATGTCCTACCGTCACTTGATCCAAAGATACCTTCGTAGATGCTCGTGTAGTCTAGAATTTGTAGCTACAACTTTGGGGGCATTCCAAGTTTGCAGGAGTTCTTTACTTCTTGGGATCGATATGATGATCGTGATGTTGGGGCAAGGGAGTGCTATAGTGCTTTTCAGGGGCCTCGTGAGCTATTGACCTTGGAAGTTATAAGTGAAGCGCCTAGGTCAATATCATATGAGGCGCCTAAGTCAACACTACCAAGACAAAGATGTAGGACTGTCCTTTCAGTAAGATGTGTATTAGAATGCAGCTTCGCGTATGGTTCTGCGTGTCTAAGGAGCAGAAAGCTTTAATTAAGTTTGAAGAACATTTTGATGAGACAACGCAAGCCGTCGTAATCTTCT
The DNA here is from genome assembly GCA_001644535.1 of Pyrenochaeta sp. DS3sAY3a. NCBI lineage: Eukaryota > Fungi > Ascomycota > Dothideomycetes > Pleosporales > Cucurbitariaceae > Pyrenochaeta > Pyrenochaeta sp. DS3sAY3a. The sequence continues at coordinate 1,121,546 of KV441642.1, read as the reverse complement.
CATGATGGCTAAAGTAGCTGCTTCGCTACGCTCAGTACCCTGTGATAGGTTTTCCTGCGGCGTTTCTTTCTAAATAAAAAAATATCCGCACGCCGATAATTTTCGCGTTGAGCATCCTTCTCCCAGACGGCAGTTTCTCGCCTAGTGATTGGGTATGCGTTCCATTAGGCGGGAATTATTTCCAGAATTCCGGGGATGCCGATGTTGACATCGATCACTTTGATTCTGGCAGTCTGCCACAAAGGCTCATCCATCGCTCCTCATGAGCTGCTGGGCTTCACAGCGGCCATGCGCTGAGCAACGAGGCTAAAAACCGCTATGGAAGATATGAAAATAGCCAAATTATAGAACTGTGACCCAGGTCAACATCAAATGCAACATGCAGACAGATGAGGTAAGCGTACCGCATTTCGTGAGTATGCGCTCTCTTCCGCCTCAGTGCGCGCCTCGACAAATAAACGGCGAATATTTGGGAGGTTTGATGGCTATTGAGCGTATTAGATACTGTACTCGTGCGCAGTCAGGGGAAGTGCTCACCATGTTTGATGATGTGATGCCAATCAGCTTGCGGCGGCGTTCGAGTCGAGGGGTGAATTCAGCATTGGGCTAGATGCGGCGCACGGGCCATATCATCAAGGTGGCAGTCGCGAACCTCCACGAAATCGACCACAGTCCACACATCTCGCTGCCCGCAGTCGTCGAACCCAAATTACTCAATCACCCGCTAGACTACCGTGGACTGCTCGACAACAATACGCCGAGTACTACCTTCCATCTACGAGTACAATCTACGCCCTCGTGCAACACGAGGTGTCTGAGGGGTTTGGCTGAGGTGTAGGCCTGCTCGGAGATGGCAGTCAACAGGATACGAGGTGCCTTTGCACCACCGAGGAAAGGAGAGACATTTGAACTGAGAGCAGGTTTGGTGTAAGGAATTCGCTCAGTCTCTAGCCGACCTACGACTAACTTTGGCTTCAGGTCGCAATATGCCTACGAACGGTGAGCGCTGCTGTTGTGACACATTTGCCCCACCCAATACTGAACATATGCTAGAAAAGAGGCCATTCAAAAGACTATCATGTCTATGACTCTGGGCAAGGACGTCTCTGCGCTGTTTCCCGACGTTTTGAAGAACATCGCAACGGGCGATCTTGACCAGAAGAAGCTGGTATACCTTTACCTCATGTGAGCAGTTCCGCGACCAGGTTGTGAAGCTGTACTAATACGCTGGCGAAGGAACTATGCAAAATCACATCCAGACCTCTGCATCCTCGCTGTCAATACGTTTGTCCAGGACTCCGAAGACCCAAATCCTCTCATTCGAGCGCTTGCGATACGAACCATGGGCTGCATCCGCGTAGACAAGATGGTGGACTATATGGAAGAGCCATTGCGGAAAACGCTGAGAGACGAATCCCCATACGTGCGCAAAACAGCTGCTCTGTGTGTGGCTAAGTTGTTTGATCTTGCGCCTCAGATGTGCATCGAGAACGGTTTCTTAGAACAGCTGCAGGAGCTGGTCGGCGATCCCAACCCGATGGTCGTGGCAAACTCAGTCACAGCTCTCGTGGAGATCCAAGAAGCAGCACCGGACACGAAAGCTCTCGTGATTTCTTCCACACAACTCAAAAAGATGCTTCTTGCTTTGAACGAGTGCACAGAGTGGGGAAGAGTCACTCTTCTCACTACTTTGGCAGATTACAAAGCCGTGGATGTGAAAGAGGCAGAGCACATCTGCGAACGAGTAGTTCCACAGTTCCAGCATGTCAACCCAAGCGTTGTTCTGGCCGCCGTCAAGACCGTCTTCTTGCACATGAGGAACATCTCCCCCGATCTAATGAGGTCATACACAAAGAAAATGGCACCTCCGCTTGGTAAGCTTTCTCGCCCTATTGATGAGCCATGCGCTGACTGCGATAGTCACACTTGTATCGTCCGCCCCTGAAGTTCAGTATGTTGCGCTTCGAAACATCGACCTCCTACTTCAGAAGACCCCGGACATCTTGAGTAAAGAGATGCGCGTCTTTTTCTGCAAGTACAACGACCCACCGTACCTCAAAATGCAGAAGCTTGAAATCATGGTCCGGATAGCAAATGACAAGAACGTGGACCAGCTACTAGCGGAATTGAAGGAGTATGCCATGGAAGTGGACATGGACTTCGTCCGACGCTCCGTAAAAGCGATTGGTCAAGTTGCGATCAAGATCGAAAGTGCGAGCGAGAAATGTGTAAACACTCTTCTCGATCTCATCAACACCAAAGTCAACTATGTCGTCCAGGAAGCTATAGTTGTCATCAAGGACATCTTCCGAAAGTACCCAGGATACGAAGGCATAATACCCACTCTTTGCCAATGTATAGATGAACTGGACGAGCCTAATGCGAGAGCGTCCCTGATCTGGATTGTTGGAGAGTACGCTGAGAAGATCAACAACGCCGGCGAAATTCTCACAAATTTCGTGGACACTTTTGCGGAAGAGTTCACTCAGGTATGTTCGATCTGCTTTCATAGATCTGAGTGAGAGTTCGAACTAAGGGTTCCTAGACACAATTGCAGATCCTGACAGCTGTGGTCAAACTGTTCCTCAAGAAACCTGACCAAGCTCAAGGATTGGTTACCAAGGTTCTACAGGCCGCAACCGCAGACAATGATAATCCGGACATCCGGGATCGCGCTTATGTATATTGGCGGTTGTTATCCAGTGATCCCCAGATTGCGAAGGTGAGTACCTAGAAAATCGAGAAGATGTGGTGCAGCCAGCTCATTTTGCTCTGCAGAACATAGTATTGTCCGAGAAGCCTCCTATCACGTCTACTATCAGGTCACTTCCGCCTCAGCTCCTCGAGACTCTACTCACAGAACTATCTACTCTTGCTTCTGTCTACCACAAGCCCCCAGAGGCGTTCCTTGGTCAAGGCCGCTTCGGTGCGGAAGCCATGCAACGTGCAGCAATCGAGGAGCAGCAAGAGGAGGCTAGAGAGAATCCGATTGCTGCCGCTGCTGCTGCCGCGGCAGTCAGCGGACAGGCACCGTCCAATCTGGAGAATCTTTTGGACATTGACTTCGACGGGTCGGCTCCAGCTTCCTTACAAAAACAACCTGTACACGGAGAGTCTGGCCTTGAGGGTCTTGCGGGCACACCACAGCGTGTAGCATCACCAGCCACCAGCGCACCCGCTCAATCACAATCTAACATGGATGACCTGTTAGGCTTGTTTGGAGATGGTGGAGGTGGTGGGGCGTCTGGGGCACCGTTGTCAAATGACGACATCATGAATGGTTTTGCAGGAATGAGTATTCAAGCAACTCAGCCTCCGCCTGCAACTCAGCAACTCAGCGGTGAGACAAGCAAAAAGAGTAACCAGGACTTATTAGATCTTTTCTGAGCGATTCATGTAAACACGGATTGAGATTTCGTTTCAGCGAAAAGTATCCGTTACCTGCATCGGGCGGCGTATGCAATTAGCTTTGTACGAAGGAATGTATAGTGTGCATGTTCATGCATCATGTTTCTTGTGCGTTGACTACATGTGAAACTTTGACACGCAAGTTGGTCCAAGGACTATTGCGATTGAAGTCCGATCAGAAACAAGTAGAAAACCTCCGTGAGCCAAGTGAACGCAGGTTCCATTTGCTGGCGGTAGCCCCGCCTGCGTGGGTGAAACAGACTGGGCATGTGTCGAAATTGTCAATCATTCACGAGCCAAGTTTGGCGCCCGCTGTTATTTGAGGATGAAGCAAATCTGCCGCTCGGACTATGATACACGCCCGCGACTTGGCCTGTGGCGCCTGATCCACAACCTGAGACACCCAGATCTCCCACGGACTTTATGCATCAATGCCTTGGCAGAAACCTTGAAATCTCACATTCACCATCTGTTGCAAAGCGTGCCTTAGGCTGCGTCAACGCAGTTACAGTAAGAAATTTGAATTTTTCGCACCAAAAGTATGGAGAATATGTTTACATATCGTTAATGCATTTGCGCGCCCCCTTCCCACCGAGAATCTGAAGAAAAGGAAAAAAGCGCCCTCAGAGCCAGTCCAATGAAGCGCTGCGCTTCATCCTCCGTAGAGTGACCTTCAAACCCTTCCTGAGGACAGAGGTATAATCTATGTCAATGAATCCAGAAAGTGCTGAAAGTACCATTACCACATGCCACGTCTCATGCTTCGCTTGATATTCCGCCCAGTATCACAGCGCTGACTTAAGCAACGAAGTCGCGGGCAGCAAACTTGGGTCGGTTGAATCGTCCACGTCCACGACCACGTCCACGACCGAAGCCTCCTTGGCCTTGTTGACCTTGGCCCTGACCTTGTCCTTGACCTTGGCCCTGACCTTGGCCCTGACCTTGACCTTGACCTTGGCCCTGACCTTGACCCTGACCTTGACCTTGCTGACCTTGACCTTGTTGATTCTGGTTCTGGTTCTGATTTTGGTTCTGATTCTGATTCTGGTTGTTGTTCTGGTTGTTGTTGTTGTTGTTGTTGTTGTTGTTATTGTTGTTACCATTCGCAGAGACCGTAAATCGGATACAATCATCCTGGGGACCACGCTGAGCAACGGGCATCACAACGGGCTGATGGTTGCTAGCGGAGGTGATTGAGCAAACACGGTAGATACCCTCGGGAAGACCTTCAGCAAGGTTGGCGCTGAGGGCACCTTGGCCGTCGCCAGCATCGTTGATGCCCTTGAAGAAGGCAAAAGTCTCGGCGTCAAGAGCATTTTGAGGGTTCTCCTGGCCGTTAAGATCCTGTACGGAAATATGGGTGTGGCCAACGACTTGTCCTCCTTGGAGGGCCTGGGGAGCAGCGTAGTATGTAACATCAGGATTGGTGAAGGCTCCGGCTTGCAGATTGGCGATCTTGACTGTAAAGTCGATTGCAGTGTCTGGGGCAATCACCTGGCCGTTCGTGGGGCTGAGGAAAACAGCGGAAACCATGCGATTAGCAGCAGGAATTTCTCCCATGACTACATGAATTGTTAGCTCCACACTCGTGTTACATGAAGACTTGAAGCCTACCAATTCCATTGCAAGAACCTTCTCGGATCTGAAGACCGTTGGTGAGCGTCTTTCCAGTACAGAAGTTGATGAAGTTGGCATCATCACTGGCAAGTTTAGCTTGTTGATCATAATACACTGATCAAGGCGCACTCACGTGGCAGAAGCAGCCTGTCCATCTTCCTGACCATTATCAAATCCATCAGACTGGCTCGCAGTCTGGACGTTTGCAGGATCGAGTGCCAGAGCATTGTTGTTATTGTTATTGTTCTGGTTGTTGTTGTTCTGGTTATTCTGATTGTTCTGATTGTTGTTCTGGTTGTTTTGATTGTTCTGGTTATTGTTGTTGTTGTTGTTCTGGTTCTGGTTCTGGTTCTGGTTGCGGTTCTGTCCCTGTCCGAATTGAGCGTTGGCAACACCAGCTGCAAGCAGCAAAGGAACCAAAGTAGAGAAACGCATGGTGAAGAGGGCGCGAACTAGAAAGTAAGGTGTATAAAAGAGTGGAATCCGACTGGCGGTGGATTATAGAAAATGCAGATACGTTCAACGTGATCTGGAAGAAGAATTAGAGGAAGGAGAGAAAAGGAACGTAACCCTCAATTGGCAGACCTCTAGTACGGAAGAACAAGCGACTGAGGATGGTAGGAACAAAATAAACTGCGTGGACATCGCATAGTCTTTAACTCCCTTGGCGGCATATGATGGAGACAAACCTGGCCAGGCGGCTGGTGGTTCCTTGGGCATGAAACCCACGATGAAGGCATAAACGTCTCACGCCTGCCATAGCAGCCTGCCGAAAAGGCCGCACGGGCTGCAGGAGCCAGCAGGGACTCTACGCTTTACTGAGGCTGTCATGGCAGCCTCTCCGGAACAAGGCTGCGCCAGGCATTGAGGAGAGGTTCGTGGAAACCGTTCGTGTGTGAGGTCTAGGGAGGCTCAAGCACTAAGTGCCGGAGATCTGTCGTCTAGCCTTATTTGGAACGCGCTAAGCTCCTTGCCGCCGTCGCAACCTCGCACCTCCCAGGATTCTTTCACGATCGCAAATTTCGAGGACGGCAGACTCAAACCTCTCTGATGCGACGAGCGGTAACCGAACGCACGGCAGGAATGTCTGGTCGATCCCGCCGTCTGTCTTGAGCGCCCTCACCAACACCGTGGAGATTGCTCCACTTATTGTGGCTCCCTCTCGGCAACCCACGTCCTAATCAATTCCACCTTGATTGGGCCGCTGCAAGTGAACCTCCTTACAAACAGAGCTAGTCTGCTGCGCCGTATGTCATTGCTGTCAACTTGGAGGTGACGGGTGACAGCACGGAGCTTTCTGCTGCAGTGCGAGAACGCCTAGGAGTGTTTTCAGGACATGGCTTCATCCTTACAATTGCTCCTTCATTCCTTCTTTGTCTCAACAAACATACGATGTCGGTAAGCTGCTGCCCGAGGCAAAGCCCCGAGTACCTAAGGCGTAGGCAATCAATAATGTACACGCTTCACCACCCATGATTGTCCTACCATACAGAAGGCCTGCCGACAAACACCGAACATATAACCCTTAATCCGGATATAGCCAATACACAATGGGCTCATCTGTGCCGGAATTCTCACCAGCCGGCTGGCGTTCCGATGTTTTGGCATATCAATTGGTATGCTCTATGGCGCAGAACTCCCAGGACATTATCTGGACTGTCCCACGAAGTACGACTGTTAGGCAATTTGACAAGTGGGCCAACTCACCAACACGGTATACCTGCCCCGAATGTGGTTTTCTCCTGTCATGTAAGGCATGATTGATCATCATCGGTGTTCCACATATCTTTGCCTCAGCCGCTCAGGTTCAGAAACGCCCTAGACTGGCCGAGCTTGATTCACAAGAGGATGCTGAAGACGAATGGCCCTTACAAGCTTTCCAACGTAGGCGCCCAAGCCTACAACTACCTTCATGATACAGACCTCTGACCATTGGCAAATCCAAAAAGAAAGGCCGAACACTGTTGCAAGGAATAATTCTACAAAGCTTACGTACGTCTTTGATTTGAATTACTGCTTACACACTCAACACAGCCTGGTCCATTCAGATGGTACAGCGCCCTTCCATGACTTGCACTGCTCCACCTGAAAGGTAGATCTTCGACAGGGATTTCTCCTCGTTTGCCATTTCAACATCAATGAAGATCTTGCTTCGTCTTCCCATCTCGACGCCCTGGACTATCTCGAAGCTCAAGGTCTCGCCAGATTTGCCATCCATCAATGATAAATACGCTGCCAAATCACTAGCTGCACTTCCAGTGGCTGGGTCTTCGAGAGTCCCCTCTATCATTCGCGTCCGTAACGTTGTGACTCCTTGACTTCCTGGACCGGTCCGAACGAAGAAATACGTCCCAATGAAGTTGTCGCACCATTCTTCATTCAAACCATCTACAGTAAGAGAACAGCTTGCTAGCGAAATCATATCAAGTGCTTCTAAGCTTTCGAGCTCGACAAGAACGAATGTCATGCCTTTGACAATGGACACTACGGGGTAGTCCTCAGCCGTCTGGATCTTGCCTTGGGAGTGAGCCTCTGCTAATCGAGGTTGCACAGCAAAAAGCTCTTCACGGGTCCATCTCTTCTGATGGATATGTCTTATACCGTCAGCTACCTTACATTATGGCCATCAATCGGGTTTTAACGTACACGTTGTGAGGTATTTCTGCATTGGCAGTCTTCTTCACCACATCGTAACGCAGCCCTACCGGTCCAGCTTTCAACTGAAATCTTGCTTCGATGACTCCATCCTGGATTCCTCGATCCTGGGCAGTCCTACCGAGAACATAGCATGCAGTCCCCACCGTCGGATGGCCCGCAAAAGGCAGCTCCTTTGTCGTCATGAAGATATCGACGGTCCAGGCATCTTCCTCTGAGTTCTCGCTGTTCTCATGCAAGAACGTGGTTTCCGAAAGATTAAATTCGCGAGCAATAGTCTGCTTTTGTTCTTGAGTTACAGCCTGACCATAAGGAATTCGAACAATGGCAAGTGGATTTCCCTCGTACGCCTTCGATGTGAATACATCGACGGTTACGAACTCTAGCTGAAGAGGGGCGGTCATAATGCGGCAGTTGTTGCTGAACTGTTGTGTAGCTTCTACCAAATTGCGTCACGACCATTTTATACGGAGCTCAGAAACGTGGTTACGATGAGTCATCAAAGGCGTGCATGGAATGACAACTTGCCCCACACATGGATGGAATTTCAAGAAGCTTGACTCGAAAGCTGAGTGCAAATATTCTCACTTACAGCGCCAAAACTGATGGTCTTCCCAAGCAACTTCTTGTTCCGTATGTCCTTGCCGAATTTGAGAGACCGTGGTGACAAATCATAATGTATTATCTCGGCATACATGTCCGCAAACTGGTGCAAACTCATTCATCTTTCGTCCAACGTTAAGAACATTGCTGGAACACGCCAGCTGAAAGAATCCAGAGCACACAAACCATAGACATCGTCAGCCTAAGGCAATCTAGTCTTGCCAGAACTGGAGACGGCAACAGTATCACGGAACACGACACTACGACTTTACACGACACTACATATTTGTAGCATTGAGAACCGATGGACTCGGTAGTTATATTCGTGCGAGTGCCTCGTATTCTCCATCTTACTCGAGTCTCACGGTGAACGGAGCTGAAAAATGGTTGTACTCCTGCCTGAGCATACAGCCGAGTTTTCAAGCTAACTTGCTCTCATTTTGGCCACAGCGATGGCTTCGCCTCCCAATCAGGATGCAATTTGAAGGAGCGACGAATCAAAACGCGAGTGCGCTGTTTGGTATCGACATGGTCGAGTACTATTGGATGCACCACTTCTCTGTGATGCTTGCACACAGTTTCCATTGTTATGATCGACTCGGAGAATTATCTCGCTTTGTTGATTTAGCACGGCGCGTCTCGTTGTGTTGGGTCAACGCGTCTACCGTGGTTCCTGTTCTAGCGAGAGGATAGCTCCCGTGCCATTCCCAACGAATCCTGTCCCCGCTGTCGGCCCCGCGAAGTGAAATTTCGGATACTCCACACCGGACGCCTTTGAGTGGTAGGATTAGCAACGCGTTGTTGCTGGCTGAAGGCGTGTTTTTTGGAGCCGGCCCAGCCCTGCAAAATGAAGCAATTTCTTATGGTTCGAGCTTGCTCCGCCAGCTCCACCCAAAGGTTCAATGGTCGGCAAGATGTTCACGTGAGGATACCCTCGTAAAATGTGAACGGATACTGCATCCTCCGGAGCAGAAATGAGCAGGGAGCAAGCAGCTAGGTGCAGAGCAAGAGTTATTGATTTCATGTACGGAGACTACCGAGGTCACGACTTGGACCGTGTATGTATGAAGACGTTGCAATGCCGCCGTGCCCCATTATTTTTTCAAGTGCAACGGTTGTTGAGCTCAGGCGCGTTCACTCGTACTAGTTACGCTAGTGTCGGGAGATTTGATGAAGTCGCGTAGCTGTTCGTACCATACATAGTAGTAGTAGTTTAGACGTTGCCTACGGCTCCGGTATCTAGTCAGTATTTGCTTACAGCTCGCAAATCCATGTCTGAAACACTTTCTGCTATCGATGAGGCTGCAATGATGCTTTTTGTCAGATAAGCAATCTGGTATCGATACGGTCATATCCCACGCTCTGGAGTTCTCTCGGGAGCATGGGGGCGGTCGCGGTCACAGCTTCGGTCGCATTGACGACAGCTTCGCGTCTTGCAAGGCTCTCTTTGCGTGTGGAGGCGCTCGAGCCATTGGGGGCACGATTGGCGAGTCTAGGCTGCGTGGGCGACGACGCTGTACGGCGCAGTCGTCGAGGATTCATGCCCGACTCGATCGGCTCGAGGGATGCGCAAGACCAGGGCAGAATCGGAGCAACCAAAAGGAGAATTGGTCACGGAAGGAAACAGACACAATTAAGCTGCACCCCGCAGCACAAGGGACGAGAGTGAGGCATCAGATTGAAAGACCAGCAGACCCAGGCCTCGAAGTGCCTGTGGTGTGAGAAGCGCGGCGGGCCAGAAGCCGATACAGGCTCCCCCCGGCACATATCCAACCGCAGCAATGGCCGTGGAGATTTTTCTCATTGGGCGGGCGGGAGAATTCGCGAGCGCTGAGTGGAGGGCTATGGGAGCTTTTGCATGTGCATGTGTAGTGTGCAGGAACGCGTCGAGGGCCAGGAGAAGCTGCGTCAGGCCGGTACAATAGTCAGCATGTACGAAGCAGCTGCTGGGCGCAGAAGGGATTTTTTCTTCAGCGTTGGTGGCACGCCGTAATGGCCCGTATGTGGACGAGCCTCAGCGCACGTCGGTGGGGCTGGAGGGAGTGACCGGAAAGGGTGCACAGGCACTCCAGTAAGTTCTCGAGGTGTTCGAGTGCAGCGTGTAGGCAAGCCCGCACGCGATGGGCGTCTCAGAGCATGCAGGGCGTTTTGCACGAGGCCCGCTGGGTAAAGAGCAAAACAGGCCACCTGGCTGCACGGCGCTGTGCCTGGCAGCCCTCGCCGGCGCCGTGTGCTGCTCCAGCGCCCGCAGCTGGGACAGGTTGGGCGACGCTGCGGCGGCCAGCCAGCTTCCCCGCCCACTACCGCGCACCCCCTGTCGCGTCCCTGCTGCCTGTGCGCGCCGGCGCTGGAGTGTCAGAGAGGCCCGCGCGGGCGTCCTGGTCGCGGTGGTGGGCTGCAGCTTGTGGCGTCGCGTGCAGGGGCCGCCGCGAGACGACCAGAAAACCACAAACCCTCCCACAGCGCCGCGACCGCGTCTGCTCGCCTCAACCTCCTCGTCGACTCTCCTTTCGCACTCTGCGCTCCCTCCTCGCCTGCGGCTGCGTCTGTCCCTCATTTCGTCTGCCTGCACCTTCCTGCTCGCTGCCCTGCCGCACCTCTGCACCTCTGCCCCGGACCCATCCCGTGACGACCCGTGACGAGACCAGGGTCTGTCGCCGCGACCTGGATCCTCCTCACACCCACCCCGGCCCTCTGAGACCCGACCCTGGATATCGACCTTTCTTGCGACCATTGCCACTCTGCGACTTGAGACGCCGTGCCTCTCTCTCCCGTTTACTTCAACGTCTTGGTCCCTGCGTCCTCGGATCCTCATCACAGGCGCCCGCTATCCCACCCACCCCACGCTGGACGCCGTTTGATTTGCACCCACGGACCGCCTTTTATCTTGTCCAGCCCCGTTCTGTTCACCTCCCAGGTCCTCATCCGGACATTGATCTCCTTCCTTTCCTTTCGTGTTGCACAGCTCCCGGAAACCCTGCAACTCTTACATCACCCCAAACACAAGGTCTGGACCTTGATACAAGACACTGCCGACGCCCGAGTCTCCCACACCTTCACCACCATGGCCTCGACACACTCCCGCAGTGCGTCGGATGAGTCCAACAGCAACTCCATGGCTTACATTCTCGAACACGTCCTGCAGTATCCCGGCTCCTACGATGTCCCTTTACGGACAATGCACGAGCTCAATCGCAAGGCTCAAACTTTGTCTAGGGATCTCTCTCGCGTCCAGAATGCAACTCCAAAGTCGGGTAATTCCTCACCAGTCTCGGGCCAATTTGCCTGGAATGGTACCGAGGCCGCGACCATGAACTTCACCTCGCAACTCATGAAGCAGTTGAAGTCATTGCCCACGCGCCCCAGCTCGTTGCCACCCACTTTCATTGTCAACTTTGTTAGCCGGTGTTTCCACCCTACCTTGCATTTGGTCGACTTCCCCCAGGCGCTGACCGCTCTCGACTATCTCAACAACCTGGAGACCCGGAGGCGGTACGAGGCGGCCGCATCGATTGAGAGGCTGCATATCCACCCTGACACTTACTCTACCGACATGGCGTTTATGGCCGAGAAATTCCCCGGCATTGCGCTCTGGGTGAGGAATGTCGAAGGCAAGGACAAGAAGGCCGATCACTACTACGCCCAGATCTGGGTTGGCCTGCGCCGCTGGGTAAGCCACAAGATTCATTGTGTGATTTCCGATGTTGCTAACAATGATCGATCAAGATTCTGTTCAATTCACTATCAGAAGAGCCATTGAACAAACTGGACTGCTTGAGCTTGCTCAACACGCTCTTCCCTCCTATGCACGACCAAACAAAGCTTCCTTCAAAGCTCCTCAGCCGAGATGAATTGCAAGAAGAGCGGGAGCATTTCTTTCACCTCATCAAAGAGGTGCAAAAGCATGGTCCTATCATTCTTAAACCGTACCTCGACTTGCACAAGCTGCCAAATGAGGCAAACGGCTGGCCCAATCTTCAGAGGATTGTTGACAAGTACCTCCGAGTGTCCAACAACATGATCCAAGACTGCGCTGCCACGACCGGTCCGGAATCGTTTGCGACTTATGCGGATGAGTCAAACAAGAAGCACGACTCGGGAGTAAGCTTTGGCTCTGAGCGCAGACCAAGCGTCGTGTCCAACTTGAACGACAGGCACACAAATGAGCCGCTGCCACCTTTTGCGCCCGCCCCGAAGACTCTCAGCAAGCTTGAAAGGATCACTCGTGAGTTCAAGCGTATGCGAGTCAAGCCAAGGCCAGAAGTCGAGGAGATCACCCGAGTGAGCCAAAAGGCTGCAGCGGAGTACATTCCGCCAACCACTGAAAACGCTGGAAGAAAAACACTCAAGAAAGCACGATCTTTGGCCTCGCTCAAGTTTGGCAACGGCAGCGCTCTCTCCCTAGCCGGCAGGGTCGGCAGCGATGCCGTCCCGTTCGACGCAGAGCAGATGAAGAAGCATCGCATCATGTACGAGGCATCGCTTAGCAAGAACGGCCGCGCCAATGTCTGATCATGAGACGGACGATCTCATTACGAAAATCACGAAATTCCTTTCTTTTTCCCATTCACGAGAAAATGTACCATATACGGATGCACTTCACGACGACACATGCGAGGCCTAGCCGAATCGGACAAGACATGAATAAAGCAAAGTCGTGCTATGCCAGCACAGGCTACGATTATCCCGACGGAAACCAGGCACTCTTCTAAAACGGACATTGATCGGGAAGAACATTTTTCCAGCATTGTCATTATTTCTTCTACCCTTGTTTTGTTTTTCCTTTTGCCTCCGAGATCGTGGGCCTCGAGGCACACATTGACTCGGAGCTATTCCAGCCAGCATATCATTCGGAAACAGGCGTTCTCAGAGACTCAGACGGGGCCCTCACGGGTCGAAAACTATTGTATGTGTAAAGCATCCGGCGTAAGTGTTTTGTGAGTGGTCAAAGGGCTAGGCGTTTCAGGAATTGGGTGCATGGGCATAGCGCAGTAATGTCTGGGGTTGCTTTCTTGTTTTGCACATTATTCCGCGATAGGGATACGGATCTGCGCGTGGGCCTGGACACGCTTACATGGTCAACTTGTAAACATAATCATGCGGCATTTAGCTCCAATGAAGAATACATGTAAACAGCAGCCTTTGTGATGGATGAAGTGAATGGGTGTCGCCATTGGCGGGGCTCCGCGGGACCCTCGACCATCACCCGAGAAACGGCAGGCGGACCGCGTCGTTGATGTCTGACTTTTGCATTCACCCGACGTCGAACTCTATTCCTGCGATGATGACGGGCCAGCGCCTCTCGGGAGCCTGACACATGCTGGCGCACGCAACTTTTGCTTTTGATCACACTGTCAATAATCCTCCAAACGGCCGCCACCTGCAGGAGGACGAAAACAGGCCAGGACAGGTGAGGTACGTACCCCGCCACACCAGGCCACATCCAGCACGGTCTCACAACCCCCGTCCCCATGCCAGTGGGCCTTGAAGTCGACGTGCAGTGGGCGAGCTCGCAGCAATGCATCGTGCTGCTTTTTCATCACACGGCAGCATGGGGCGTCGCAGGCTAACAGCGAGGCCGCGCAGATGAGGGCGCCGCGACAAGCACCCGATATGATCAACGCCAACCCCCAGCATGCTGGCAGCACATCACTTGCGCCTGCCTCTTCTGCTATAACCGAGTCCTCAACACGTGTGACCAGGCCGACGCCGACTGCTGCGGCTCCAGCTTCGCGGACCTTCTTCGACCCCTGGAACAGCAGCTCCACTGGCCACCAGCGCGCTGAAAACGTCCTCTCTGGATCCACCTCCTGGCGCGCCTCTCGCAACCTGAAGCTAGGAGAGCAGTGTCGCGCCGGCTTGGGCGGTGGGAAAAGAACTGCAGACACTGTGGGCGCCGGCAGCGCAGACTTTGGCAAGGATGGCCGAAAAGCTAATGGCAGCTGGGAGGTCGGCGCAAAGGGCCTGCGGACTGGCGGACAAAAGAGTTTGACGGAATTATGGGCTGCGGCAAAGTCGTCCAAAACCTTAACCCAGCCCAAAGCTAGTGAGGCCGACCACGATATCCCTTCACACCAGAGTCCCAAGGAGGATCACCTGGATGTCGATCCAGATGTGTCGCCGGCCTCTTCAGTTCCGCTCGAGAAGCAAGTCTTTGCTGGTCTCTGTATCTATGTCAATGGCTCCACTGCTCCCCTAGTCTCCGACCATAAACTCAAGCACATTTTGGCTACCCATGGAGCCAGGTTCTCTGTTGCGTTTGGCCGACGTTCCGTTACGCATGTCATCTTAGGCACAGCCAATGGACATGGTGGAGCAGGCGGTGGCTTAGCTGCGAGCAAGATACACAAGGAGATTACAAAGTCGGGTGGCAAGACTATCCGATTTGTGACCGCAGAGTGGTAAGTTGTTCTAGTATTCTCCTGTCGTCACATTTGAAGTGCCTAATCGTTGCTATCTCGATCTGTCTGCATAAGTTGTGTCACTAGGATTATGACGACAAATGACTGACATATGCAGGGTCCTGGAAAGCATCAAGGCAGGCCGTCGCCTTCCTGAATCACGATTCTCACCATTGAAGCTTGCCCCATGTTCTCAAAATAGTGTTTTCGACAAGATGCACCAGAGTAGCTCTGCAAAGTCTACCAAAAAGCAAGGATGAACTCCGAATTTAGAAAACCTAGGAGAAAGAAGTCAGACCAATCTCCTTCCATGGTCAGCACACGGTTTGCATCATCGCAAAGGCTATCTCAGATTTGACAGTCCTGAATGCTTCACAACGAAACTTCGTGGAAGTTTAAATGACGCCTTCGATCCCTTGGCCATGACGAGCGTTGCTAAAATGCCCTGCATGGACCATTTCGCTCTGGCGCGAACTCTATCTTGGCGTGAACAAGAGCTGCATCGCCGTCGCCTTCGAAGTGTGCTCTAGAAGGTTGAAAGACAACCAAAGAGTCTGCAGAGAGCGTGTGGAAAGTGTAGAACAGGTTGCTGGCGAATTGTGAGTTGCAGATATTCAACCCAATGGCATTGCATGAGAGTTACCACAAAGCATAAAAACTCTACAATAATCCAAACACCGATATATCTCTGATCCGCGTTACCCGCCACATATATGAAAACAACATCGTGCATCTCCAACATACATAAACTTCCGATCTGCAAATCTGGCATGCGACCGTTCCATCGCAAATAGCGTTCAAACGTGGCTCAAATTCTACTTATACTTTTGGCTCCAAAAGTAAAAAGCCACAACGTCAAAGTCAAAAATTTCCGGTGTGACTGTATATAGTAGGTGTCCCGGCTCGTCTCGACGCGAGTCAAAGCGTGAGGAACTACTATGTAGAGTTTAGAGAGAGCTAGATGGGGGCCGGATGCCGATACCGATGCTGCAACGGGCCGAGCTGGGCGATCCGCGAAGAACCAGTCGTTTATTTTTGCCCGTTTTATTCAGTAAGACTTGTTGTGGTTGGTAGTTATGCCCAGGCGATGATGTGATATGAAGCTTCTTTCGAAAATTGACGTCAAGGGGAACTACTGCTGAATTTCATATCATACAGAATAACTGTTTCTGTGCCTCTATCGTTACACTGTGAATCCATGCAATGTCCATAGCTATTGCGGAATTCGATTGTACCATATCAAGTATACCATATTGGATGACCACTAACTTCCGTGAGCCCACGGTCCTGGGTGTTTCTCTCATGCCTTTCTGAACGCCATCGATACCTGAGTAAACCTCCATAAACGCCTCGATGCACCCCATAAATTCGCTGCAAGACTTTCATTCAAGGACAGAGCTTCAGCCGGCAGTCCTGGGCTTCGATTTTGCCTGTTTCTTCGCCTTCGCATCCTGCTTCTGCTTTTTCTTCTTCTCTTCCAGCTTCTGTTCCGCTTTCCGCTTCAGATCCTTCTTCTGCTCTTCTGTCTTCTCTACGGGTTTGAAGAATCCCTCTAGTCGACTCTGCTGAGCAGTCTTCATGTTCTTCTGGAGTTTAGCCGCTCCGTTCCTTACGCGGTCCTCGTTGAAATGCTTTTCCTCGACTAGGAACTTGACCAAGCCTTCCACGTCTGGGGATTCCCATTTGAAATCACACTCCGGCGCATCAGCTTGGCGCACATCGGGCTCCAGGAAGAGAAGTCGAGCGTCAGCAAATGGCCAGTCCTCAGGAATGGTGTATTTAGCCTTCGTCTTTGGGTCTTTCAGGTGTGCCACTACGCCCTCAAGATCGGTATGCTCGCGAATCAGTTTAAGTGCTGTCGACGGACCAATGCCTTTGATGGGGTCGAGATAGTCACAGCCTAGAAGTATGCAGAGATCTATGAACTAAATCATGTTAACAAGAGACCAAAAGCATGCGTGACATGGAAATTCCATACCTGCTTGCGCTCCATGCCAAGGCTCTCAAGAACAGTGTCAAGATGGATCTCCAGAATGGGCTCCTTGCGCTGCTCACTGAAGGTAAGGTGTCTGAGTAGGATGGGCGAATCAAAAGTCAACGTGTCCATGTCCTCGCTCGCTGCAGCATACACCTTTCCACCCCTCGCAAGGACTGCGCATTGGGCCTCGGCTTCGGTGGGAGCGACGATGTAAGGGATGCCCATTAGCTTGAGTAGTCTCTGACACTCCTCGTTATGCTCCCTCGTGACTCTGACTGTTCGTCGTGAGAACTTCTCAACATCTTCTGCCGTGCCCGTCTCCTTTGCTTCTTCGGCCGCGGCTTGTGCCTCGTGTTTGCGCTGGAATCGTTTTGCGAGCTCGCCGGATTTGAGTTTTGGGGGCGCGCCGTCGAAGACGTAGAGCGGTTTGATGCCGTTGTCGACCATGCGCAGGGTTCGGTAGAAGAGACCCATCAGATGGGAAGTAGTCTCGCCGGTGTCGCTCATGAGCTGTTGGCCATCGGAGCGCACAGCGATGAGAAAGCTGTAAATGCTCATGGACCTGGACGTGGTTAGTCGGAGGAACGTATGAGCGGTTAGCAGGAACATACGCATCCTGTACGTGTTAGCGACCCCTACAGCAGTGTAAAGCCCGTGGCGCACTTACAATGGCAACCTTGCGGCCGAACTGGTTCTTGATTTCGCCCGTCTTGATTGAAGTTGGTGCATGCTCTTGGATGAGCTGGAACAGGTGTTTGATGCCCATGATGCTGGTTTTGCTGCATGCACAAGGTGGTGATGAGTTGAGAGTGACGCGCAGAAGCCTTGGGCGTTGGGGGAGAGAACAGCAGGCGCTGGCGGAGGCTGGAGCGGAAGTGACGATGATGATTAGCCTCACGTCACGACGCGTTCGCGACGGACATGGATCGCGCGCCGTCACGGTTTGCGCCTTGGCAGCACTACCCCACACTATCCCCCGAGAGGCAATCGGAGGTACCCATTTGTTGAGGCTCCCTGAAGACTATATTTCCAGTCCGGATATATCTAGCAGAAGCAGGGGTTCTGTCCGCTGCACTGGATGGCATGGCCGACTGCTCGCCACTACGCGGACTTGTTTCCGAACCGCGGTTCTTTGACGACTGTGGGGTTTCCGAGGCCAACATCATGCTAGCACTTTCAAACCTATAAAATTCATTACTTTTGCACTACCCTCAATTCTCTATCATTTTGCAGAGTTTCAATTGGCAAGCTTCAATCCAGTCTCGCCACCATGCTTCAACCATTGTACAAACATGCCGCAAGGCAATTGACAGCTGCTCCTCGATTCGCACGCATCGGAAGACGACACCTGCATGCACCGGTAGCCTTTGATTGGACTGATCCTCTAAACGCGAAGAACCTCTTCACAGACGAGGAATTGGCCATCTCAGAAACTGCAGAGTCGTATTGCCAGGAGCGCCTGCTCCCAAGAGTTCTCGGTTGGTAGCCTCCCAATCCCTCGTTCTTAGACGCTAACGGGATACCACTAGAGGCGTATCGGAAAGAGGATTTCGACAGGAAGATAATCGAAGAGATGGGTGAACTCGGTCTTCTAGGCGCGACTATTCAAGGTTATGAGTGTGCAGGTGTCAGTAGCATAGCATCTGGTTTGATCACGAGGGCAGTAGAAAGAGTAGATTCGGGTTATAGGTCTGGTTATTCGGTGCAGAGCTCGCTTGCCATGGGTGGTATCGAGGAATTCGGCTCAGAGGAACTCAAGGAACGTCTGCTACCAAAGATGGCCAAGGGTAAATTACTGGGTTGCTTCGGTTTGACTGAACCAAATCACGGATCAGATCCAGGCTCGATGGAGACAGTTGCGAAGCCACACCCTTCAAAGAAGGGCTACTATTCGCTTTCTGGAGCCAAGACATGGATCACAAATTCCCCAATTGCAGACGTACTCCTGGTCTGGGCAAAGCTCGAGAGCACGGGGAAAATCCGCGGTTTCGTGATTGAGCGCGATCAATGCCCACCTGGCACTCTTGAAACCCCTGCCATCAAAGACAAGAATGGCTTGAGGGCGTCGATTACCGGCATGATCCAGATGGATGAGTGCCCGGTCCCGGAAGCAAACATGTTCCCAGACATAGAAGGCTTGAGGGGCCCCTTCAGTTGTTTGAACTCAGCAAGATATGGTATTGCGTGGGGTACGATTGGCGCTCTGGAAGACTGCATTTCGAGAACAAGAGAGTATGCCCTTGAAAGGAAACAGTTCAAGGGCAACCCAATTGCAAAGTACCAGCTTGTACAAAAGAAACTGGCAGATGCAACGACAGATGCGGCGTACGGAATCCTGGCGGCTTATCAAGTGGGCAGACTCAAGGACGAGGGCAAGGCTTCACCAGAGATGATCTCCATGATCAAACGACAGAATTGTGATCGAGCGTTGGTCAACTCTCGAACGTAAGTCTCATCGCGCAGTCGAACAACAGTTGCTGATTTCATTAGGCTCCAAGAGGTATTTGGCGGGAACGCTGTTTCTGACGAGTACGGGATCGGAAGGCATGTGGCGAATTTGTTTGTGACACAGACATATGAGGGCCAAAGCGACATTCACGGTGAGTACCTGCAGGGCAGCTATGTGAGGTGTTAGCTAATGCGCTGTAGCTCTGATTCTTGGTCGAGCTATCACTGGACTTCAAGCTTTTTGCTGATCTGTTCAAACACGGGAGGTATGCGAAGTAGACAGGTGGACAGCTCGTGAACAACATGGTAGAGATGAAGCGGCAGGGGTTGCAGCTGTCATGTACTTTGTGCAACCATGAACGGTGTCGAGGGTATACACCCAATCAGAATCAAGTAGCACCGTCTTCCGTCAGCTGTATGCGACCTGCACATGTCGTGCATGCAGGAGAGTGAATATAGAACGTAGACGCGCTCCAAGCAAACTTTGGCAACACACGGGCTCGCTCTGTCGCAAATGGCACCATGCTTGATTGTTCACATAATTAGAGAAAAGCGTTTCCAGTGCATGTGGGCTCGCCAGGTGCAGTCTTGACCAAACGATTGGTCATGTGAAGGCCACGGTGAATGTCAGCCTTGAGGCATGCCTTCGGGAGCGTTCCATAGGTTGCCACCCAGGCTGGCACTGCGTAGAGCAGCAGCGTCGGTGAACAATTTTCTGGGCAGCGCCTGTGCGGCGGAATCCAATACAAGATAAATCTCGCCGTCGACGCCCCGCTCCAGCCCGCGTGCGATCGTCTCACTCCAACGTGTGCTTGCCAGCCGTATCTTTGAGCTGTCTTTCACCGTGTGCACAGTCACAGTCACAGGCACAGGTAGGTGAGTCGTGGCGGGGGGCGCTTCCGCTGATACGCCGCCGCAGTTGCTCTCTTAATGTTTCGCCGACCCAGGATTCCAACGCTAACCGCCCTGCTCCAGCCCACTTAACTCTTCAACACCAACTCGCTCTCGACTGCACAAACCCGCTCTCCCGACACTCAGACCCTCGCTCTTGCACCCACGCCTTACACACACCCGTTCACACACACACACACACGCCATGGCTCTCAAGCGTATCAACAAGGAACTCACTGACCTCGGCCGGTATGTCGTCTTCTGTCCCGCTGCCGGCGGTGGTTGCCCGCCTGCTCGCATGACAGCCTGCGATGCGGGGCCTACACCACGCTGCCGCGCCGCAGCCTCGCAATACCCGCACGCTGGGCTCTGTTGCTAACGTGTTCGCTGCAGTGATCCTCCTTCCTCCTGCTCAGCTGGCCCCATTGGAGATGATTTGGTACGTCACTCTTTGTGCAAGATCCCCGCGGCTGAGGCGGCCTTGCCCAACTCGCCGCGCTGGGGACCACAGGCCCTCCAAGACAAGCATACTGACGGTGTCGTAGTTCCACTGGCAAGCGACCATCATGGGTCCTGTACGTGCCTTCCCCTTCTGAAACCGGTGGCTCTCGCACGCCCCGCCACTTCCTCCCCACTATCAACCAGCCGACCGCGATACTAACACCATACCCAGAGCGACTCACCATACTCTGGCGGCGTCTTCTTCCTAGCAATCCACTTCCCAACCGACTATCCCTTCAAGCCCCCGAAGGTCAACTTCACCACTCGCATCTACCACCCCAATATCAACTCTAACGGAAGCATCTGCCTGGATATTCTGCGAGACCAGTGGAGCCCTGCTCTCACCATCTCCAAGGGTAAGCCACTGCACAGCCCTGTTTGTGAGAGCATACAAAACTAACAAGAACGAAAGTCTTGCTGAGCATCTGCTCCATGCTGACAGACCCGAACCCCGATGACCCACTCGTTCCCGAGATTGCACACGTCTACAAGACGGATCGGTCTCGATACGAATCAACGGCGCGCGAGTGGACCCGAAAGTATGCCATCTAGGGCAGGTAGGAAGATGGCAGAGGCAGAGTGGCAGATGACGGTTTCTTTACGGTTTCTGATAGCATCCAACATCTTGGGATGAGGTGAATATCAAGAACAGATTTTCTTTGGCATGGCGGAACGATGGAGTTTTCTGTACTTCGGCATGCATGCTGGACGGGATTCATAGTCAACATCACTTCTTGCAGAATGGGCTCTTCTTTCCAAATCACACTCTTTGCTGTGTGCACTTGCATAGATTTTGTTCGAGGCGTCGAGTGCACAAACATGTCCTTCCGTTCAGATCATGCAGGGTCTTGCTAACATCGGAATTAAAAGCACGTGCGAGATCCATGACGGCCCGGGGACCGTGCTGCTGGGGAAAGTATATCTTTAGTGTGTGAATGTGAAAATGTACTAGTGAAGTGACAACTACCCTAGGCTATCTGCTTACACAAAGACAGTCATCCACGAGATCTCTCCTCGACTTCAGAGTTCTACGTCCTTGAGCTTTCTTTACTCTTTTGGTGGCGAAGGCACTATGCATTTGCACATGGTATTAAATTTTTATATACGATGACCATTTTTGATCGATCGCTAGTGATATGCTGCCAGTAATCTGAGTAGGAACAAACCGTACCACACCGTGACATCCTCTTCGTATGTGCTTGTATCTTTGCCTTGGACAGCAGTCGCCGACTTTTGGCTGCAGCGCAGTCGAGTTTGGTGTTACCCTTCGTTCGGTATTCTCAAGCCTCCTTCTGCGCTTCGTCGTCCTCCCTGATCATAGACGCAGTATTGTCAACGCCCGGCGCCTTTTCACCGGAATTTTCTTGGTTCGCTAAAGACTTCCCGTACTTTCGTAGTGTCCGCCGTCGAGAGTGGTTGATGCGGTACGAAGCCTCCACCAACGGCCCGAGGACGGATGGTGTATTGTTCAACTTTACGCCATTATATAGCGATGTATAAAGAGATTTAAAGGTACGTTGAAGGTGTTTGATCGTTATGCCTTTGCGGCCTAGGTCGTTGGTCCTGTCCGCCGGGTCGCGGAGAGATAACATGTATGGAGGTAGCGTCTTTGAACTACCCTTCTATTTAAAGTTTAGCAGATCATTCGTCCGATGTGGTCATGACTTACTTGGATGTTCTCTTTCGTTTTATGGGTCATGATCTGTACTGAATCCTTCGGGATAAGCTCCACTGGTTGGATGGAGACCACATGCTTCGTGGTATCAAAGTCGCGCCAGAACTCCAAGAAATGGAGCAAGCCTCCGGCAGCGTCGTTAGTCGGGTGTGGATGGTGTCGTATGCTCGCCACAATCATCATGAATATCGTGTATGAGCCAAACCCGCCATCAAAAACGTGCGAGAGTCCTCGAACATCGAATATTGTCTTAACCACAAAGTACAGGCTCAGTAAATATGGGTACTGCCTCATGTAGTTCCGCATGAGGGTTCTTGAACGCGTTGTGTCGTTTGCTAGGACGATCTGTATATCCAAACTGGATTGGGCGTCTCGCATTGTTATAAGTGCATAACGGGCGTGGAGAAATTTGGGGGGAAAGTATGCGTCATTCATCGTCAAGAGTTTTTGCCGTAAAGAACGTAATTCTGATATTGCCTTTCTTCTCTGATCGGGACTTGGGGGTAGGGCCGAGTCTGCTGAGGTCGACGTTGGGATCCATCGAAGGTCTATGTCTGATGTTGCGAAAGCCAATCCTGTTCTCTCTGAACCAAATACTACCAGATCATGATCTGGGAAAACTTGGCGAACATGGTCGCGTACTTGTTCAATAACATGTTCCCGAGCGATTTGTTCGTATCTATCGGGCTTTGCGAATTCGTAGAATCTGTCGATCTCGACGGACAACCTGGTGAACTGGTATTAGTATCCAAATCGAGTAATGCACTTGAGTCGTGGTACCTGTCATGTCCGGATAATGGCTTCTCTTCGTCCTTATGTATCCACGGCAGTTTTGCATTGTCAGGTAGACGGTGTTCCAGAGGTTTCACAATGACTGCTTCATAATCTTCACCGGCCTTATATGCTGCTTTTGTTTTTTTCAGAAGCCTCTGATTAACAACTCTTGGATCCTCTCGGTTGTACCAGTAGCCCTTGGCGGTTGTCTTCCGATGGATTGTCCATTGTAGTGCCTCTGGTGCTGCTTCTGTGGAATCAACCACGTCTGCTTCGACTGACCCATTCGTCGCAGGGTCGTCTGAGGGTCGTACATCTGGTTCTAGAGTATGCGCACATGCCTCAGTCGCCGATGTTACGAGGCGCTTCTGATGCCTGATGGATTTACGGAACGCGAATAAGGGCTGCGACAAGGCAAGTGAGAGCGGGAAGCGGTTATGGGCGCGACATATCAGCCGGCCATGCGATAGTTGCATTGGCGCGCTCGCAAGATGGTGGACTGTGGCACACGCAACATGGGCGTATGTTCAGACGCTTTGCTCCAGCATCGACTTCACGATAGAATGTTGTGCCAAGCGGCTAAGCTTCTTTGGGAGCTATGAGGTTGCGGAGCTCAAGCTCACCCCCGCGGACAGGGCCCGCACTCTATTGTGCCTTGCAATCCACAGGATACATCGTATTTGGGTGAGGTTTTGTGAATCGTTGTGCAGTGCTCCAGCACAAGAGTATACCAATACAAATACTTGCTTTGGGTGTTCGAGTTGAGGCGCCATACGGCTCCTCTATACCCCACCATGCGCTGCTCGATGTCCACCGTATGCACTTGGGAGCGAAGAGCCTCACATGACATCATCCAGATATGTCTGAACCAGACCGCTCCTACGACACGATCCAGATAGCAAACAGCAACATGTGGGTGCGGCGCGAGACTGTTAGTGGTCAAGTTGGGCCAGTGCCTGGCCTTGTTGCTGCAGTCAACAATGGCCCGAGCTCCCACCCAGTGGGCTGTGACGTTGGTCGCTTGGTGGGCTGCTTCACATCCCACCAAGACCAGCTTTCCTCCCCCAGCCCAGTCCCCTCCTCTGGGCCCCAACCTTCTCGGCTCTCACCTGCCATCCTATCCTGTTCCCCTTCACCTCTCCTCGCCGCTCATTTGGGCTCATCCAAATTCACTGCGCCTGCAGCAGCAAGAGCGGCTTCTGCCGGACCGGTATTGTCTAGCAAATACCCGCTGTCGAGCCTTCACGGAGCGAAAGCGCTGAGGTGCCTTAGTAAGTCCCACGTCACCAGCTTGCCCTTAAAGCTGTCAATGTTCTGAACCTCTCTGCTATTGCCTGTCTTCCCCCGGCGGCCGCCTCTGTGCCAATCTCCATCAAGTTCTAACATCTTGCAGCGCGGTCCACACACAAACTGCCTGCGCACCATGGCACCTCCGACCAAGGCCAATCCAGGAGGGCCTGAGTCTTTCGAGCCCAGCGACAGTGAGCACCCCGCGCTCCACCCGTCCATCACCAATGTCCCCGTCACGCCCGGCGTCCACCTGACGGGCAAGTCGGCCTACTTCGACGAGTCCGAAGCCGAACAGAGCTCCCGACTTCCCTTTGACCCCGATACTGCTACACCAGGACCATCATGGAACGCAAATGCCTACTTTGCCGACCAACAGAGAGCAGATGCTGCTGGCGCCCAGGCAACAGAAGGATCTGGTGGCCCGTCCGGAGAAGAGTTACTCCAGAAGTTGAGCATCGGCCAAGAATCGCTCACGAAACCGGATCTTGCTGATGTCGATCCACGCGCTGCACATCCATCTCTCAACCTGAGCGGCCGCATCATCAGTGCGACGTTTGCTGTGCCGTACAGCATCGGCCACTCGCCTGGAAACGACTGGGATTTGAATCCACGCCGAGGAACCTCAGCTCTATTCGACTCGTTTTCATACTTGGCCTCCTCTTCATCACCTTGGAACCACACCTTGGTTGGCTGGACAGGCGAGATATCGAATGCGACAGCCACCGCTGCTCCTGCCGTTCAAGCACCGATGAACAAAGGAGCTGCACCCATTCCCGTCGATCCCAAGAAGCCTGTTCAGGCTCCTCAGCAACCGGCCGGAATAAGGGTTGGACGTGAGGACCGGGAGCGACTAGAGAAACAGCTTGAAAGTGACCATGGTGGCAAGATTGTTCCGGTCTGGCTAAGGGACGAGGTTGATGAAGGCAAGGACGAATATATCTTGAAGAACCAAAGCCGCTGGAGAACCTATGCAGAGAATGAGCTCTACACCATTTTCCACTACAAACAAAATGAGCCCGCGGATGGGCGTGCCGCACGAACGTCATGGGCCGACTACTACCGCATGAACAAACTCTTTGCAGACAAGATTCTCGAAATTTACAATCCGGGCGATGTCATAATGGTGCATGACTTTTACCTCCTTCTTTTGCCGAGCTTGCTTCGCCAGCGTATACCCAACATCTATATTGGGTTCTTCCTCCACATTCCATTCCCCAGCAGTGAGTTCTATCGCTGTCTGAGTAGGCGCAAGGAGATATTGGAGGGAGTCCTCGGCGCCAACATGATCGGATTCCAATCCTACTCTTATTCGCGGCATTTCTCTTCGTGTTGCACTCGGATCTTGGGCTTTGACTCTTCTTCAGCAGGAGTTGATGCTTATGGAGCACACGTAGCTGTCGACGTTTTCCCCCTCGGCATCAACGCGGCTTCTACGCAGAGGCAAGCATTTGGCGACCCGGAGATTGATGAGAGAATCAAGGATCTTCGCGAGATGTATGCGGGCAAGAAGATCATAGTTGGTCGCGATAGACTGGACGCTGTCCGTGGAGTAGTCCAGAAACTTCAGGCGTTCGAGATGTTTCTCGAGAAGTACCCCGAATGGCGTGGAAAAGTCATTCTTATTCAGGTTACGAGCCCGAGTGGCGTGCATACTGATCGAGGTGATGGGGCCCAGGAGAAGGTGGTCAACAAGATCGCGGATCTTGCAGCAAAGATCAACGGTGTCTATGGCTCTCTCGACTTTACTCCTGTCCGACACTTCCCACAGTACCTTTCCCGAGAGGAGTACTTTGCTTTGCTTCGAATTGCGGATATTGGTCTCATCACCAGTGTCCGCGATGGCATGAATACCACCAGCATGGAGTATATCATTTGCCAGAAAGACAACCATGGCCCTCTAATACTCTCCGAGTTTTCAGGTACCTCGGGATCGCTCAGTGGAGCGATGCATATTAACCCCTGGGACTTGGGTGGAGTAGCCGATGCAATCAACGATGCCTTGAAGCAAAATCCCGAAGAACGTGCAGACCTTCACGCTGGTCTCTACCAGCGTGTTGTTGACAACAATGTGCAGTCCTGGACAAACAATTACCTGAAACGACTGATGACCAATTTGTCGTCTTTTGATCAGTCCTTCGCAACCCCACCCCTGGATCGCACTAAGCTTCTTCTCCGCCATAGACAGGCAAAGAAGCGCCTGTTCATGTTTGACTACGATGGCACTCTCACTCCAATTGTCAAAGACCCCTCAGCGGCTATCCCCTCTGATCGTGTCATTCGCACATTGAAGACACTAGCAGCAGATCCTGCTAATTCTGTCTGGATCATCAGTGGCCGAGATCAAGCGTTCTTGGACGAGTGGATGGGTCACATCGCCGAGTTGGGGCTCAGCGCAGAGCACGGTAGCTTCATGCGACCGCCACGAAGTGATGTATGGGAAAATTTGACCGAAAAGACTGATATGAGTTGGCAGTCCGATGTGATCGATGTCTTCCAGCACTACACTGAGCGGACTCAAGGTAAGCTGAGCTCTTAAGAAGTAATCAGGACGATGCTAATGCAGACTAGGTTCATTCATCGAGCGCAAAAAGATTGCGTTGACATGGCACTATCGACGAGCTGATCCCGAATATGGTGCATTCCAAGCGCGGGAATGTCAGAAGCATCTTGAAAGGACCGTCGCCAAGAAGTATGATGTTGAAGTCATGACGGGAAAAGCTAATCTTGAAGTTCGCCCTCGATTCGTCAACAAGGGCGAAATTGCGAAGAGACTTGTTCTGGAGTATGGTGATGGACCAGGCGAGGCACCCGAGTTCGTCCTCTGCTTGGGCGATGACTTTACAGACGAGGGTAAGTGTTTTCGTGTGATGTGCTTGAGTGGTGGCTAACGTTATCATCAGACATGTTCCGATCTCTTCGACAGTCGAAACTGCCAGAAGACCAGGTGTTCTCGGTCACTGTCGGTGCTAGTTCCAAGCAAACGCTGGCTAGCTGGCATCTTGTCGAACCGTCGGATGTCATTTCGGTGCTCTCGCTACTCAATGGTTCGGCTGATGCAGCAAACGTCGGAGCGGTTGCAGTTGTCGAGGGATCAGTACCCGAATCACGGGCAGAATCACGTGCATAGAAACGTCGTTTTGCGTGCATGAAAGCGAGGATGAGGTCGAGCAATGTGTTTGTGGTGTTTTCTCGCATGGAGCACTGGTGCATGGACAACAGGAAATAGATTCAGGGATGGCGTGAGGGTGCCACACGAGGCGTCGGAGGACTACAGTGGCATCAAGCCGCACATGGCACTCTGATGATGTCTGCTACGTCTGTAGTACCCAACTATGGACAACACATTTTCATATCCCCTAAAAGCTACCAAATGGCGCATTGAAGTGGGCATGTGCTGGTTTGTCGTGATTATCAATGCGCCCCTTGAGCCAGCGTCTGTGCCAAGCACGTCGCGCCAAACCTGCCGCCGCCACCCAAGGGCCCGACTCTCGAAACGAATCTCGGCCCCTGGCTTCCACGCGAGCGCCTGACTCGAGCCTGGATCTGCCGGGGTTGTTTGTTCCTGGAATCGCCACCAGTCGTGGAAGCATGCGTTGGAGAGAAGGGCAGATGCGACGGCAGACTCTGGAGAGCTTGCACGCGTTTGTTTGGGGCCCGCCGTCGTCGAGGGCGCACCCGAGGCCGCGCAACAGGCTCGCTGGCCAGCCGCGCCGTTCACCCAGGGCAGCGGCATCAGCAGCAGGTCGACAGCCCGTGGGGCCGGCTCCTTGTCCTCGTTGGGCAGTAGCACGTTTGGCAGTGTCGGCTTGACTAGCAGACTTGGGATTCGAGAAGAGCCAGTGCATGAAAGCGGAGCCTCGAAGGTCAAGGCCAGCGTCCCGTCCGCCCCTCAACAGCCAACGCGGGCCAGGAGCCCACTGACTGACCCTTGCACTATCGTCGTGCATACTTGGTGCTGCTCGCTCCTACCGTAGTGCCTTCTGAGCCCTTCTCCCAGTCTTCTGCGTTCCTTTTGATCTGCTTCCCCGCTGGTTTTTTGCTGGTCCGTCTGTGTCCCTCATTTCCCTGCCCTGTGTCCATCGCCGTCTGCCGTTCCGTGCTGCCTCGCGCCGCTCTCCACTGGGACCGTCAGTTTCGCCCGTGGCATATTCGACACCGCGCCTGCATCACCCCGACAGGGAATTGGCTGTCGTGGAGCTCCTGACATATCTACCGCCCTCCTCGCTCTTCCCAACCGCAATCAATTCTCGACCCAATTTCGGCTTTCACAGCACAAGCTCAATCTCGCATCGTCACCATGGGTCTCATCGAAAAGCTGCAAGCCCGTATGTCTTACTTCGCTACCCCATATTTCGTCCCTTGTTATCAGTCAGCCCTGCCGATATATCCCCCCTCCCTGCACTTCCCCAACATCATCTCACTTTATGAGTGCGCTTGGCTTCGATGATGCACAATGTTGACAAGTACACAGGCCTTGAGCTATACCGCCTCGAGCAGCGTTACACTCGTCGCGAAAAGCGCACAACCTTCATCAGCGAAGCTCGGTACGTCGACGGCGAATACGTCTACGCTTCCTCACCCACCTCTGCCAAGAGCTCGTCCACATCCAACAGCCGCCGGTTCAGCAAGATGCCCGCCATCAGGGTGAAGGAGCTCGCACGCGCCGGTACCGGACGCTCATGAAACCTACAATCGCGCCTGGTGGAGCGATACAGGACAGTGCAGCCGAGGATGTGAGGACAGGAGGAGATGGGGTCGGCTTGCGGGGATGTGAAGGCGGACATGAAGACAGCGAGATGCAAGGGGAGCCGCCGTTATGGATGCATATGCATCATGTTTCACTGCATCAGAGCACGTGGACGCGCGCACCGTACGCTTGGAATGAACTCGAAGTGCGCGCGACACTGCCAACTAGGGAAAGACTTAGAGCGCGACTGGGTTCGCAAATGGACCTCTGGGCACACAGCATTTACGACACTCACGCCAAAATACGTTATTGGTAATTCGACCAAATGATGGGAGCGGATAACAACCCTTCCTACATGTCGAGATGTTACACTCATTTCTATTTCCTTTTAGTCGATTTTGCTTCTTGTACGATACTTACGCCATATACTTTGTTTCTTTCCACAAGAGGGACGCGGCCTTGCATATAGAGGCGGAGATCCTGTTCACAATACCAAAACAAATCAAAACATTGGAATACTGAAATAAAGTGTCCCGTTCGCTGTTTGAGAATACGTGCACGTCGAGTGTAAATCTGTGCTCTATTGACGAGAGAATCTAGTGATGACGGTGGGTACGCGGGAGAAGGAGCGGACGACCGAGAACAGTTCACCACTCTGAACTCCCTGCAAGCCTATACTGACATTGAATGCTTACTGCCAGTAATGGCTGGAATCAGTGCATATTGCCATTATCAATTTGGTTTTCGCCGATGAAAAAGACAAAGGTCACCGTGAAGGAAGGACATGACAAGACATGTAACATACTCAATGATGAGAATACTCATGCATCTCTTATACTTCCTCATGCATGCACCTCTTTCTACCATGATGCGAGCCCATGACGATGACAACAACATCCCATCGCCGATCAAGGTCACCAGTGCTGGCAAGTCCTCTTCCCCCAGCGACACCCCTGCATGAAAAGTACCATTTGTACCTATACTTCCAACTGTACATGTAGTGTAGCTGACTGTGCCCATTCCAGCACCCCAGACGACCTCAACTCTGAGGAAACTCATGAGCTGGCAGAACCCCATGGGCCATAAGCGCCGACACACTTTCCCATACTACCGTAGGGCTGCATATGCTGCTCATCTCCATGCACAAGGTCAGAATCCGGCCCTTTGGGACTCTTCGCCATGACATTGTAAGCTGACATTCGGCGAGAATGGCATCCTTCCACTATACTGAGATGGACCGGAGCATCAAGTAGCTGGAACAATGGGTTGGCGAGTACCCAGTTGCTCTGGCAGGAGGTACGCTCCGCGCTTACGTCGGAAGAGTATCATTTCTTGTTAGTCATTGAGGATGCCTTGGACACGCTGGCATCCGCCACCAGGATCGATGCAGACCGATCAGATGTTGACACACTGCTCGAGTGGGTCTGGAGTGGTAAGTAAGGTAGTCTCTGTGTTCATCGCTGTTCACATCGTGAGACTGAGTGCTTCGCCACGGCGCGATGCCATCCCGGGCGAGGTTGTGCGAATTGTACTGCATCGGGAAGGTGCGCCGCGGACGATGCAGAGATGAAGTGACCTTGCAGTTTGACCGCGGGATGGGTTTGGGCAGGGAAGCGCACGCGTAACTCGGCATATATCGCAATACCGAGGCGTGGGGAGATTGCTGGCTGGTGCAGCAGTAGAGATAATGGGGTTAAGGTGGCGCAGGTCGAGAATCTTCATAAGGCGACTTGCAGTTGCGCGATGCATTCCAAGAGGTTCCTGGGACCAACCATATAGCGAGAGTGACGTGGTCGGTTAAAGACGGTGATATCAAAGCCGGACCGCGAACAAAACGGCTGAACATTACACACAAAACGAGATTGAATACAGCAGGGCAAATGAATTTGAAGAGTGACATCGAATGAATTATAAGAGGATTGCGAGTATCGAACTGGGTATCTTCTGATCTATAGTTTGTGGTCGTGAAGCTTCTGTAGCTTTGAGGCAGGCCTGTTCTATAAGACTCCGGATGCAGATGGTGATGCATGTGAAAGGAAAATAGCGAAAATAAAAAGACCAATGATAAAACTCCAACAAGACTCCAAAAAGCTCTTTGGTCTGTGATGATGTTTCTTCTAGTTGAGTACATGCTCCGATGTTTCTAGGTTCGTAAAAGTCGTTCAAAGTTTTGTGAGGTGCTTCGACTACCTCAAGGCATGTCATAATCGCTGAGAATA
This sequence comes from Pyrenochaeta sp. DS3sAY3a, assembly GCA_001644535.1. Classification (NCBI taxonomy): domain Eukaryota; kingdom Fungi; phylum Ascomycota; class Dothideomycetes; order Pleosporales; family Cucurbitariaceae; genus Pyrenochaeta; species Pyrenochaeta sp. DS3sAY3a. Next base: position 1,090,399 of record KV441642.1, on the reverse strand, counting down.
TCTTCAGGGTCTTCAGGAGGAAGCATGTCAATAGTATCAGTGGTGCGAGGGCCTGTGTATGTCTTCCTGGCTCCCGCGAACCACCAGACGGTACTGAATAAACCGATAAAGGCGGCAACACAAATAGCGTAGTTCATGTTGTCTGGTCGGACCGGCTTGATCGTCGGGAAGAAAAGAACCACACTGATGAAGATGACCCAGGTTACTGCAATTGCATTGACTGGTTTGCTCCATTTGCCCATCGTATATGGTCCAGGATGGAAGACAACGGAGCCTTCGTACCATCGGTGGGCGATGATGACAGCAATGTAGCTGATATCTAGGGCTGGCGCGGTAATGTTGAAAATGGCGGTAATGGTCAATGTACTTCCAATGCCGATGAGATCGAGACAGCTGCAGAAGGCGACTACAAGCCAGACAGCATTGACCGGAGTGTGAGTATACTGGTTCACTTTGCTCCAAAATCTACCCCTTGTTAGTAATGCACAATGGTATAAACCAGGATCCTAGCTTACCCAGAGAAAGGAAAGGCTGCATCACGGGAAAATGCCCATGCCATTCTAGCATTTGCCAACATAGCAGAGCATCCGGTGAAGAACTGCACGAGCATGACAAAGAACCACATGATGGTTCCACCGGTTCTTCCTCCAGCGTTGAGGAAAATCTGGGCCACTGGTAGACCGGTCGGCGTTGCCATGATCGCGTCGTAGTCTGACATGCAGAAGCAAAAGGTGACTGTTAGCATCCAACCAACGACGCCCGAGACGAGAATGGCGGCTCGAATCGCAACTGGACCTCGAATCGCCGCATCGTGTGTTTCTTCCGACATGCTGTGTTACACTATTAGATTGGCTGACATGCAAGGACCTGCGCTAACATACTGAGTTGTGCCATCATAGTCGGTCATTGTCCATGCGACGGAGAGGAAGCTGCCAATATTAGCGTCACCGATGAAGCCGGGATTGGAGAATAGACGAACCCGAGAAGAAACGAGAAACCCCTGCTACCCCACCCAGAGCCGTCCATAACTGTCGTAAAGACCCATTGTGGACTTTGTTTGTTCGGTGTGAGAATGAGAAGCGCGATGCAGATGCAGATTGAGGCGATGACTGTGCTATGGTCAGTTGACATCTAGCAAGCGGCTTGTTTGATAACGTACTGTTGATAGGCGCAAACCACAAGATGATGCGGTGCAACCAATTGGTAGGAAATGAGCAGATTGTACCAAACATGCAGAGCACGAAGATGGCTAGAAGAACGGTCTGATACGCTTCTCTGTAGCACAAGGTAAGTCATGGCCAATCCATTGGGAATTGCACTTACGGCACAAATGTCGACTCGCCATTCTCCACAGTGTGCATAACAACAGTTGCTAGTATCATCTGCGAGATGGTATATGCCAGACTTGCAACACCGGCAGCTTGACCGAGGAAATTGCACCATCCAATGATCCACGCCCAAGCTGCAACATGTTTGGGAGGTACAACGTGTTTGGTGACATAATACATTCCTCCAGCTGTTGGATAGGCAGAAACCAGTTCGGCAACTTGACCGAGAAGTTAACTTTGGATTCGAGGGAGGATTTGCGTAAACGAACCTGAACTAGCTATGCAATATGCCATGATACTGCCTATGAACCATGCCCATACTGCCGTTGCAGGACCACCTGAGCTCATGGGTGCTCCAAAGGTCGCAGGAACTGAGCCTAACACACCGAGAATGGAGATGGCGTACGAGACAGTAGACCATCTTGAGAAATGTCGTTGTAATACCTATCAGGACTGTGAGCGGACGAAAACACTGGTGTCTAGATCTCTTACAGGCGTGTATCCAATGCGCACGAGAAGGCGGTCGTCGTCGTCTGCTATTGTCGCCATAATGTTGTGACCGGCAGTGTTTCCCGCAGCTTCTGCTGCTTTCGAGCGATTAGAGATGGAGGAATGAAGGGCGTTTGCTGCGATTGGTGATGCGTTCGGCGCAACGCCTTTAATATCTGAACTGAGTCCCATGGTCAATGGTTACTACCACAGCATAGGGATGGGATGAAGGACGAAAAAGAGTGCAGAAGCAGACAGATGGAACGTAGAAGGAATTTAGAAGGATGTAATAACCGTTAGTGGGCCGTGAGCGGAGACACACTAGAGGGATTGACGGCAACGGCGTCGGCTCACAGATCAGGGCCTCGAAACTTGAAACGGAAGGGATCTGGTAGGGTGAATGATGGGAGTGAAGAAGGAGATATATGTGGGTTATATCATGTCCTGACTAAGAAAGGCCCAACCCTGCCAGCAAACAAGGCCAGCGCGGTCCAGTAGTATCAAGTTACGAGATGATGCGGACCTACCGTGTTCCGCGAGAGCAGTATTTCTAGGCCATGGTGACACGTGCGGAGGGTTCTGCTGGGTGGACGAGCGTGGAAGAAGGGTACCAGGGAGTGGGGTGGTAGCGCGCGGAAGAGTAGCGAATTACTACACACAGTCTCTTTTTGAAGACCAGCAAATCCCGGGTGCGGCGTGGTGATTGCGGTACTGTCATCTTTTGCGAAACGAGACTGGTGCGATGGTCCCCAAGGACGAAAGGGGCGCTCCAGCCAAGAGAGATGATGCCGCTTCGGCGATCCAGTGTGGCGGGCCGATTGCATTACCTTGCATCTTGACCATGGTGTCTGCCCTGGGCTGCTCAGATTTCATCCGCGTGTACGAATTACAATTTGTGATGGCAGAGGCGAAGGACGATAACCCCCGTCGAGCAGCCGGTTGTTTGGCGATCGCGAACGTGTGTTCTGAAGGATTCACACTTACGCAACGCTCAAAATACACGTCGCCCAGCAGGCTGGAAGGAGCAGTCTGCCGTGCTCGTCCGCCGTACGGTGCTCCTAATTGCCCATGACGCACCGGACAGAGCCCGTGGCGTGCCTTGCTCGTGCTCTGGAGCCATGCGACTCAGCCGATGGGCGTCAACACGATCTGGCTGCGAAGGGCTCCCCTGACTTGATCCACCAGCGAAAAGTCGCTCCAGGCGGTGAGTGGCAGGCGTGCGATTGGCCTTCGCGGCTATTATGATACGATCAAGTTGGCCGAGGAAGATCTCAAATGAACGTGAAGTGGGCGGTTTGGTAAGCTGTTAGCTTGAGGCTGCGGTTGCAATTTGCAGCGATCCATGTACCAAGACGGGTGCTAAGTCCGAGCGACGGTACGGCTCTGACTCTGTCTGAAACAAAGTCGGTGAGGCGAGGATCGACGTTAGAGCCTCGAGGACCCGGTAACAGCAGGCTCCATCAGTATAAACCATAACGTACTCGACAAGTACCTCTACCTCGATCAGCTTATCGCGAATCCCGCGACGGCGTCGTGTTTCCTAGTCCAGCAACACAAGCGAAGCATGCATGCAACAGCGGCACACGTGCGGCCGAGTCGCATGGCTGCAACGACCAATGCTCGTCCAACACGAACCAGATCAAAGGTCATTCACGGTGCTTTACTTTTCACTCACCATGCTGCTGGGTCCACCCCACGTCGTGCCATGAACCAGTCCTCTGCTCGTCATTGCGCCGCGAAGCTTTCAACTGCTCGTCTTCGCACGGTCGAGGATGCTCCGGGGCGCCTACACATGCACTCGTCCAGATGACCTTCACTAGCCCATGTCGACACTTCCAAGGCCATGGGAGACTTCCGCGCCAGATGTATTTACGCCCTGGGCATCTTCCCAAAGAGCGGTGGAAGATGCGGCTATACTCAGGTCCGACACCATCAGGAGTGCCATTCGCTTGTCGTAAATCCGCCTTAGCACGGCACTTAGCACCTATCCAACTTCATCCCAATCAGGATGCACGTGTCGAGATTCGAAGCGGTGACACACAAGCCGCGGCGATAGCTAATATCGACAAAGTCAAATTTGCGCCCAGGAAATGATATATAAACCCAAAGGGACGGCCCTCGCGCCTTAACAACCTTCATTATACCTCAAAGAAGGTCAATCGAGGTTGGGATATTGTCTTTTGGCTGTATCGACGGGCATCGGGTGCGGCACACAGGCTATCGGTCAACGTTCCGGATGCATCCCGGAGAAAAGTGTGAACCTGGGCCTTAGAGGATATATTATGGGCATCATCGCATGCTTAGCTGCAGCGCCAAATTCCGTAATTTAGTCTCTTGTACCTGTACAAGACCTTGTTTCCAATAGCTATGCTTACAGAAACAATACTACAGCATCAGTATACCCAGGGCGCTGCATGCGGACTTGCGCCTTCCGCCATTCATCCGGAATCGAGATGACTCGGAGAATCACGGTACAAGTGTGCCATACTGGCTGCAGTCTTCCAGAACAATTGACTGGTGGTTCGAAACGCTACCGAAGCTTGGAAGCGATGTGGCCCGGTAACGGACCGTTAGGCTGGTCGATCAGCCTTATTCGTCCTGACCAATCAAATCCACCTGCTCAACACGGCGTTGAACTTCAGCCTCCAGGGTGCTAGGTACGGTTCTGCTAGCTACTAGAGACATATTCAAGATAGAGGTCGTGGGCGCGTGTTCAGATAGAAATAGTAGCCATGACATACAACAGCCTTGACGCTTGGTCATGTGCTCGCGCTGCACATGGTCATTCTACGTAGTATATACTTACCGTTAGGATGGAACATGATTTTAGCACTTCTTCGTAGGGAACCCCTTAACGGTACAACAGCTGGAAGAAACTTTTGGAATAACAGTGTAAAATTGAACAGCTGCATTATTCAAAAAGTCATGGAGCCCGTGCATCGAACTTGTCATTGCGGACTCTATGCGCGCCCTGTAGCACTCGACGGTCACGTTGCTGCTACAAACGGCAACCGCAGCCGAAGTCAAAGTCCCAACCTACATGGGTGAGTAACCATAAACATCTCTGTTGTTTGCAACCCTACACTCTCAACCGTAATCCACCCGGCTTATAGCCTTAGGAAATATGATCAACTGCAGCCTATGCGGTGCTGCCACCGGCGTAACCACTTCTTTAAACGTGAGCAGATGGATCAACGCTGTCCGAGCCCTGTATATCACCGAACTCAACCATCTCGAACCAAAGCTATCGGGAGAGGGGGAGTCTGATACCACGCCGGGCTCAAGTTCGATATCTGTACCAGAAAGTAGCAATGGGTTACCACAAAACAGCACGCCCAGCGACATCGATATTCAATTTGCAACACCAATACTGCTCCCCGATGGCACTCTCCACCCGCAAACTCGTACAACCGGGTTTGTATTCCACGCGAATTGTTTCAAGCTGCTAGAATGGGAATGCCATCCTCTCAAAGTCAACATTCGGACCCTAAATTTGTTTTTGCGTTCCTTCGGAGTAGTGCCAGATGGTCAGGTGGTCAACTGGGGCCACACGTTTGCAGATCTTTATACCAGTTTCGACCCTAACAATCGCACAATTACTCCACCCTACGAGCCAGTCCACATCTATTCAACTGAGATATGGGAAGTTACTCCGCTTCTACTCCAAGAAGCATATATTATGAAGAAGCTCTCGATCCACCTACGGGGTGCCGGTGGGGCTAAAAAGGAAGTTAAACAGAAGAGTCGATCAGTCTCTGAGAATCACGACAAGAAAGAAACAGCACACGACACTTTCTCAAGCCTCCCACCAGAGCTCCTAGAGCACATTCTGCTGCTTCTACCTTCCCACGACGTCTTACAGGCTCGAATCGCCAGCAGAAGCTTGTTGGCCGTGCCGTTAACCAAGGCATTCTGGCGGTCACGTTTTGACCCAGGACATCAATTTGAATACATACTTGAGCCGAGACTTTTCAAGGCCGGAGTTCTTACGGACTGTATGTTTTCCAGTCCAGAGGCTGTTTACAAGGTGTTAAAGACTATACCTATGCCTCCTTTACGGACGTTGGCCAATCGAAGTCGCATTGGTTCGCTCCTTCGTCCTCTCGCCTCCGCCCTTCGCTCGTTTGCTCTCCACGAGAAGCAACACAACAGTGTAGAGCCTTGTGGGGAACCCTTGGCTTCGTTGTGGCAACCGTATTTGGGCGACGAAGATAGCGCAAGGTGGGACTGCGCGCACGGCGAGTTGTTAGATAGCGAGCTTCAACCCTTTCATTTTGGCTGCAGGCCACTCTTCAAAAGGCATATTACGCTTTCAGGCCCAGTAACTACGGTGAAAGTCTCGGTCTTACCGTTTCACAACACAACCTATGTAACCGGTCTGCGCTTCTGCTTTGCAGATGGAAACGAAGGGGCCATCGGCTATGTACTGAGTGACAGAGAGGTTAATCTACCCACAGATGGCACACTTCGAGGACTTAGGGTCGCTACCGGAGAACGCGGTGTCCATGGATTAAGCGTCATCAATAAGCACGGCATGGTAACTGCAGCAGCAGGAACAACCACTCATCTTAAAGTGAAGAAGCTAGGATTGGGAAATCCGGTCGTTGCTGTAAAGGCATATTTCGATGTGAGCAAAGCGTACCATTGATCCATCTCGCGTATTAACATATGAACAGGGAATGAAAATGGTCTTCATTGGGATTCCGGACTACATCCACAACGCCACCGGCCCATATTCTGTGTGGAAAAAAGCTAGGGATTTCGTTGAGATCTCAAGCCTGCCCACCATCTAGAAGCAACTTCAACAAGCCATCTGGAACAAGGTGCTTCCAATACCCTGGATTCCGTTGATTTACTTCCGCGGTATCTCGACCAATCCTCGCGTTTCTTTTGTCCTCCACTGGATTGCCTTTGCAAGTTGATACAACACCTCGAGCGTCGGCATAGGTACACCAGCACGTTTACCTTCCCTTAGAGGCTCCCCGACCAGGTTTTCGAACTCGATAAAGTTGCCCTGCGTCTATGAGAATTTTGTAAAAGAAGAGCTGGAAGAGAGAATTTACCTTTTCCAAGTCTTGTTGCATGCTCGGTTTAAGATAACTTTCCAGAGGATCCGCATTGATCGTCCACTCTACAATGCCCTCGTCCAGTTCTACACCAGCTACTGCTTTCGCTGCAGCAACAATCTCTTGCATGGCTGGTTTGACAAGACCCTCAATCCCCCCATCAGCAAGCCTCACTCTCCCACTATCCAATCCCGTAATAGCGCAGATAGGATTTAGACAAGCATTGTAGACAAGTTTTCTCCATCGATCGTAGAGCACGTTGGGAGAATACACAACATCTGTTTTCCCGCTCCTACCATAGATATCCACAAAGTTTTGGGCTCTCGCTTCACCAACCGCAGGATTGATATTGCTCGTGGGGAAGGCGCCGACTTTGAGTTTCTCGCCCTCGTCATGCACAATACGGCCCGGAGTCGGCTCATTGCTACCGATCATAGAAATCCCAGACAGGATAGGGATATTTGGGTAGGCCTTGACAAACGGCTTTTCGATATTAAGCCCATTTTGGTACAGGACGAGCGTGGTTTTTCCGCTGTTCTGCGGTAGAGCCGGGCCAATTAGGTCGAGTGCTGTGGGGAAGACATCTGGGATGTTCTTTGTAGATAGGATCACGTAGTCGTACGGTTCGATGCCTTCCTCGGCGATGTTCGGGACCGTGTTACGGACTTGGGAGGTAGCTTAGCAAAGTGTAGAGGGGATTGAGAAAGCATGATTTGCTGCGTACCAACACTGGGCCTCCACCCTTTGAATGTTCCATGATCGCAGCTTTCAATGTCATAGCCTTTTTCGTTGACGACGTTGTAGTTCGAGCGTAGCACAATGGTTACTGCTGCGGCACCGCCGACCTCGAGAGTTAGAGCAGCAATGGCACCTACCGCGCCGCCACCTACGATCAGCACCGTCTTTTTTGTTGTGTCAGCCATTATAAACTGTCTTGTGAAGATACAGAGACTCACGTTGCAAAAGGATTGTCGAGATAATCGTTGATCGATAGGGCGTCACGGGCGTGAGTCTTTTAGTGGGGTGGAGGGGCAGCTCCCTATCAGATACTGAATCATTCCGAGGCCGAAGCACTTCGCAAACGCTCTCGCAAGGAATCGTCACATTGTCACAATCCAGACCGGTACGCAGGAGAGATCAAAAAGTATTGCGGTTGCTTTCAATCGAGCTCCATTTGATGCATATGTAGGTTACAGTCCGTTAAAATCGTGACCGGCGCCTCTCATCCCTATACGTTCCGCCATACATTCACTCCATTCCTATCGCAGTGACGGTTGATGCATTGTTTTGAGTCGAATGTAGAACCGTCCATCCCATCCGCCTGAAGACTACGCCGAGAGCCCAGCAAAAGAGAGAGAAAGAAGGTACACGCTTAGAAGACAAGAGCGGCACCCTTGGTCTTCTTGTCACCACCAAGCTCGAAGTGCTTGCATCGCTTGAGGGCGAGCTGTTGTTGTGTTAGGATACGCTATAACAGCAGATCGAGTTGTGACATACCTGTGCCTTGGTCTTGCACTGTGTGCACTCTAGACGGAGAACGACCTTCTTGGTAGTCTTCGCCCTCTGCATGCTGTTAGATGATGTTACATGTTTTGCTGCTGAGGCAACGTACCTTGTGGAAGACGGGCTTGGTCTGACCACCATAACCGGACTGCTTGCGGTCATAACGACGCTTTCCCTGTGCGAACAGCGAAGCCTTTCCTGCCTTGTACTCTGAATTTTCTCAGTATATTTCCCATATGATGAGGCGTGGAGGTACTAACGGGTGACCTTGTGCTGGGTGTGCTTCTTGCAGTCCTTGCCCTTGCAGTAGGTTCGTCGGGTCTTGGGTACGTTGACCTGAGAGCACAATGTCAGCGAATTTTGTAACGCGAGCCTCAAGCGTAAAGGCAGTTCAAATTCAGGCAGGCCATGTGCAATGCGAGTGAGCGAGGATGTCTGTAGCGATTCGGTGTATCCGTGGGCGAAGGGTGAAGTCTGCGTGTGAAACACAGGTAATTGTCCGCGCGAGTTTATGCCATTGAAGCGACCGGACAATGACAGATGAGCATGCCGACCATAGTAGCGGTCTATTGCGTCTTCCTTCTGCGGCTCGCAGCTGTTTAGTCCCACGATATCTTTGTCCACTTCCAGCAGCCTCCACGGACTGATACTCCGTCAACAAGAGTCTTGGTAAATCGCTTCTTCCCAAGTTCCTCCTCTCTGCCACGATCGTCATCCTGCGCTACGTGTTGCATTCGTACGGTTCGTGTTTGGCGATGTCGTGCGCTCCATTTCGAAATCGTCGTAAGGTTGTCCAAGGCAGTTCGTCCACTCGCATTGCACCTGGCTAGAACTGGTTATGCCGTTTAGCGATGCGTACTCACCATTTTGGCTGATTTTTCCTGTCGATTAGTGGGAGCGACGGGTTGGCGATGATGATGGCGTTGGAGTTGTTGGATCGATATTGCTAGCGTGTGTGGGCAGCGGGCTCGGCTATCCTTAGTCAGCGACCATCTCTCGCGCCACGCACCAGCCACAACACCAAGTCTTTCATGATTCTTCGTTGATGAGTTCAAATGTACAGTACTTATAGAGCTACAAAGCTACAAAATACGGTGTGGTATCATGCGAATAATCAATAACCCCCCACCCACACGTTGCCTCTTGCCCACAATGAACAAAACAAATGAAAATGTCGAGGCAGAAAGAACAAGAAATCAGTAAATGGGTCGTCCCTCATCCCATTGTTGCACATCCGTGTTCGCACCTTTGGGAAGAGGGCTACTTCCTGCTCCAAGACTGAAACGTCCACTTTCTCGTTTGCCAGTGCTTCGTCCGTCTTCGAGCATCTTGATCGGTCCGACCCACTCCCACATACGAGCAACATCCCCAGTGTTTGTCGTTCTGACAGCTGCGCGTATATTTGAGTTGAACTCGACCTTCTTTTGTACCCTTTCCCAGAGCTTTTGTCTGCGTGACGTGGAGAACTCGTCTCGAAGAATGTCATCTCGTAGTTGTGCCATGCTTATCCCTTTCTCAGGATAAGCACCGGGCTCTTGGTGGCTCAACGCAGCTTGATTGGCGAGTCGATCGAAAGCATCGCTGGCTAGCTGTTTTGCTCGTTCTTCCATAACTCTGTTCTGAGTGAACGAGTACCTGCCGTAGGAGCCTATTGCAAACGCGAGGACGATCACAATAATCTGGAGAAGATACTGTTCAAGAGATTGTCGGAAGGATCTTCGGATGCTGCAGAGGAGGGAGAGCTCGGCGAGAGAGGTTGATGCGAGTCTTCGTTTGCCGGTTGTTCTGTATCCACGGCGAGGAAACTGATTAGTATAGCCCACGTCAGAGATATCGCACAAGCGGTCAAAGACCAAGAAGATATTCCTTACCCATCATTTGTCTCGACAATTTCCTCCCTGAGTGTCAGCTCGGGGAAAGCTCTATCAAAGAGTTCACTGAACTCATGATCTGTCATGCCCTTTCTTTTCTGATTGGCCATCTGTTGTCTCAGTTCGTCCTCGCTCACTTCAGGTGTTTCGACGGAGTTTCCTTCTGCATCAAGCTCGCCGCACTCATATTGTGCTTTCCGTTGTCGCAGAATTTGGACTGCACGATCGGCTACACGAGTAATCTTGCGTGTCTTTTCACTGTCGGGCTCGCAGGTTGGAGGGAGAGGAACTAGACCGTTGAGAGATAGAGGATGGTCTTTCCTGATGAAATCAGTGTCGCACCTCAGCTCGAGGCCCCTAAGACACTGTGCATGAGGAGGGCAAGGCTCGCATTGTGGAAGAATGTCAGCCGCCCACTCTGGTACCTCAACACCAGCAAGACCTGTAGCTTCTTTGCCAATGCCACAGAAGCCTACTGCAATCTTCTCTTGTCGCCAAACTCCTGCGAGGACGGTGGCGGCTGTCAAGAATAGCGTTCCGGCCATGGCTTTCAGAGTGCCAGTTGCTTTGGCGGTCTGCCTTCGTCTTCGAGGCGGAAGAATGTCGACCTCGCCCGCTTTCGCGCGTTCGCGCACCAATTCTAATTGCTCTTCCGGTGTAAACTCTTCGCCAGCATCCTCGCCTTCTGTGTCATCTTCGTGCGTGGATCGCGGATCCGCCACATCGAAAGTTCTGCGACTGGGGACTACGATGCCGTCATCCAGTTGCTCAGACTTGGGCTGCACTGTCTTGCGACGATGAGCATCGCTCTTGTGTTTCTCTCTCTGCTGGAAGCCCGTAGTTCGCCTCCGTCGATCCTTTGATGAAGTGTCCGGTACAGCGGGCGAGCTGCCACTTTGAAATGGATTTTCCTGGGTGAAAGGACTTCCGATATCATTGCGATGCCATGCCTCTGGATCTGGCGATGGCTCATGTACGGCAGGTGTTGCGCTCTTTCGCGTACGTCTGGCAGCAGGCCTCTCGTCCGCTTCGGGCTCGGGAGCTCGACTATGCTTTGCGGGCACCGCACGAGACGGCGTTTTGCCCCACGGAGCTGAAGGGGTTTCGTCTGGCTCTTCTACAGGCATGCGCGTGGTCCGGCGAGTGCGCCTGGTTGTCGCTGGTTCTGGCGCCAACATTGTGTCGTCATCGGCTTCATCTGTGGTCGCAGTACTGGCTGAGCTGGAGGGCACGTCGACAATGCCCCTCGTCGATCGCTTTGTGTGGGCATGCGCTCTTTGCACCTTGGTGGCTTGAGGCGCAACAACTTCGTTAAAGAGTGCGACCAGGACCGGCTTCTTCGCTGAGGAGGGATACGTGACGCCATGTTTGAGCAGGATGCTTCGAAGCTCCGGCACTGTTATCTTGTTCGCGTCGACGCCGGGCTCAAAGTACCAGTATTCTCCGCGGGCGTCGGCCATGACTATTGTCGAGGGTGTGAATCGGCCTGAAAAGATGACTGAGGTGTGTCCTGAGTTGCGCGCAGGCGTGCGATAAGAAATGGCGGCGGCGACTGCGAAGTGGAGTGAGGAAAGTATCGGCACACGTTGTTTGTGATGTCACCAAGGCAACTGCGAGCCCGCGCTGGCCCGTGCGTAAAATATACCCTCACCCGGCCGTCCTCTGTCTCCATTGGTCTGTTACAGAGAGCACATCATCCGACAGGTGGTCGGATGTGATTACTACATGTCCAAAATGTTCTCTTTAACACGCGTATATCCTCTGTTTCATGTCCAGGCCCCCAGATCCAAGGTCTGTGTTGTCGAACAAGAGAGTGGAACCCGCCTCGGATCAGTTCTTCGGCGACACTTCAAGGCCACCAGTTCTGATCAGAGCGCGGCTTTTGAATTTGCTTCACGACATATGGAGAACTTTGTTCGCGTGAACAAACTCGAAAATGCAACCGTTCGAAAAGGGTGATGATTAGCAAAACACGAATGAAGAGTTAGAGAACTCAATAGGATCAATTAGGTTCAAGACATAACGTCTTGAATTGTAACCAGCCGGGATCCGGATATATGTCCTTTCGTACAGAGTCCATTCAAGATATCATCTCGAGCAAGCGAGTAAAGCCCAAGATCACAGGAAAGAAACGAAAAGGCCGACAATTGGTCGACTCTGCGACGTAATTGATGCTTTCTTGCATGAAAGGGCTTTTGAATAACAAGAGATATCCTTTCATTCTCGAATTCTTGGGCTTACCCTCCTAGGCATATTTGTGGGGTTGTTCCCGGCTGATATACCACAATCTCGACAACCCCGGTGTTGAGTGCACCCCGTTCATTAGTTCCCCGGAATCATGCAGCAACCCATCTGCTCCTAGACTGAACTTCTCATGTGTCGCAACCATCATTACGAAAACCAGGTCAGCACCCCTCGTCTGCTCGATGCGTTCGCTCAATGCACCCCGGACCGTTTCGCCGCCACTAGATCTATGTGTGCCTGAAATGCCGGTGGCTACGGGGTGTGCTACATATAGATTGATTAAACAAGAGGTCACGCACACCACACACACAGCTTGCTCAAGCGCCCAGCGACTGATATTTGGTTTCCTGGATATTGATTGCTGGGTTCGTGACGCGGATTTTTGCCTCCGTCTCAAGTGCGGGATCTAGACTATGAATTTGGTGGAAGAATTGCTTTATATAGCAAGACAGATACCTGCGATAAATCCGTTCGTCTGAAGTGTCCTCAGTACATCCTCGAGTCCTAGGTACCCACTCACTCAGAACAATTCATCATGTTGGGAAAGGCTGCTGTCCTCAATGCTCTTATCAGCATTGCATCTGCTGGTAAGTTCGAACACGTTTGGCCCTTCTATGCTAACAATTGCAGGTACAATCCTTTGGGATGGTCGGTTCAATGAAATGACCTCGAGCGCGGACCTCGAGAAGTGGTCTTGGGCGAATCAAGTAGGCAACTACCAGTAAGTCATTCCAAGGTTATGACTCCACCTAGATTCAACTTTGGTTTGGTTTGGACTCTGCGCTAACTTGTCCTCTCACGCTAGGTATTACATTCATGGCTCAGGTGCCGTCTCCAAATACGTCAATCTCTCTCCCAACTTCAAGAACCCGGCCGACACGGGCTCGAAGCAGGGAGCTAAAATAACAATTGATAACACCGCGAAATGGAACAGTGACATGTGCGTCTATATCTGATGTTTCATACTTACTAGGTCTAATTGGATCAATAGGTGGCGTACTGAATTAATACCCCAGACGAAGGCAGCAATCAACAAGGGAACTGTCTACTACCATTTCTCCATCAAGAGGTCGACTACCAATGTCCCAAGTGCGACCAACGAGCACCAGATTTGCTTCTTCGAGAGCCACTTTACCGAGCTCAAGTATGGCTGGGTCAATGGCGAGTCTGGGACAAGCAACACCAACCTGCAATGGATGGTGGGTGGCCAGAGCAAATGGAAGGTTGAGCTTAAAGCCGACGAATGGCACAACGTCGCCTACGAGATCGTAAGTGCCCGACTGGAACTTCTCTGAATCGAGCCCCACTAATCATTGAGCAGAACTTCTCATCTAACCAAGTCACATTCTGGCACTCCACTGGCAGTGACGCTTTGGTCAAGACTGCCGGACCCTTCTCCTCGAGCACCTCCTCTAACGGCGCTGACTGGCATTTGGGTGTCCTTCGTCTACCCCGCCAGGGCAACGATGGAACTGGTGCGGAAGATTGGTTTTTCTCGGGAACGTATATTGAAAGTGGCACTCTCACTACTTCGGTGGCTAGCCCAGCCGCTTAGACTCATCCTCCCCACAGCCTGGTCAGAATCTAAATTAGATTTGATGAGAACTCTGTACATAGCTTAGGCCAAAATTTTCTCGTCGTGGAATCTTCTTCCTGGGGATGATCAAGAATTGATGTTAAACGTGTGGCCTTGGATATCAAACACGCAGCCAGCCGTTGTCTCTCTTCGTAACATTCATCTAGGGGTCTCTTTACCATGAACGATAAGTGTGCCAGATTTCTCCAATTGTGGATATTCTTGAAGCTTCTCCTAAAATCAGCGCTGAAAGGATGGGGCTGTTAAATCTCGAATCCTGCCGACGATCTCTCTACAAAGAGACATTCTCCGCGATCTTGCATTCTCCACTTCATGGATACCGGCCATGATACTCACAATGCTCGAGCTGAGCCAATCTGCTGAACTTGTCCAACGCTATGAGTGACTTAGTGCTCATCATGATGACACTTTGTGACAGCTGCCTCGGCCAACCTGCTCCGTAGACTCCACCTCCCCAACCCCTCTTCACGAAACATGAACGAATTAACCTTTAACGCGTGTCGTGAGGATTAATCAATTATCGCGAGGCGTCGAGTTAGCAGCCATCAAAGCCTGGTTCCGGCGTCATTGAGCACTCATGTGCTGGACGCAGTGCAGGTCTTACCGCAGCAAGAGCGTGCTAAATGCAGTCGTAGGATCATCAATCAGCATTCTCGTCCGGCCTCTTTATGCAAGTCGCCAGGCGCGTTCTGCACGGGCAAGCTACTCACCGGTCTCGGTACTGCAACCCAGCCCCAATTGTGTGTGCAAAAGGAAAAAAAATTCCTCACCGCAACCACGGAGAGAGAGAGGCTCTCGTGCGGAGCAACCACCCACCTGTAGCCTACGCCCAAAAGAAATATCAACGGCAGAAAACCAACGCATTGTACCCGTCCGCCCAGTCCAGATGCTGCCCAAATGCTAAAATCTACCCCTCCCGTCGGCGTGCGAGTCTCAAGCCAAGCTGAAATAGGGTCTTATATTGCGTTGGTTAGGCACGTCTCACGCGTGCGCGAGAGCACATGATGGTCCTGCACGCGTCGCACTTACACCGGACATGCGACACAGTCCCTCACGACTGCCCACAATTGCTCCCAAAGTGGGTCCTCCGCTGACATATAACGACAATGAGTGGTTGCAGAGGCCCACCGGGAAGCGTTAGGCCTCGGCGTAATGCTTGGATGTGGTCACTGCTTCGCCGCAAAACCACCACTTCTTCGGCTTGGTGAAGGTGGGCTGGGCACCCACTTGCTGCATGGCCATGCATGTTTTTTTTCTGCTGCCGTAGATATGAGCAAAAGTTTTTCCTCGACCATGGTATCTTCCAGAAATTGATCCTCCGTGATTGCTGCTCAATTGTCCTCGAGTTCAAATTCTAACCAAGTTGGCTCCTCATCAGCTCATCGTGGCCCGTCAAGCTGCCGCTAAACATGGATCAAGGCGCATCGGCACTATTCATGATGACGTCTGTGCTCGGTACGCGTTACGAAACCACTTATGACACGGCTGGGCGGAACCGAGAGCAGCGGGGCTGATTTCAAACGAACTTTCTTCTTCTCAATTCATTATAACTAGCTAACCTGTCCCAATACACCCTCCCTTCAGAAAGAACCAGCTGGTATTAACAGTATGTATAGGATCCCTCCAATGTGCCATCGGGGTCCATTCATCGTCGACTTGTCAGCCTTTCCAGAACGAATGCAAACAGAGACAGGCCACGCCAAAAGAAACCGAAGTATTAGGGATTAGTCGTTCACGCTTCGAAAAAGTCGTTGGCATCGTTCGTGAAGACTCCAAACCCGCAATCGAAATACCCCGCCAAACCGTCATAACGTTCATCATATCCGTCGTGATAAGGAAAGAGGAGGCATAAAGCCAAGGAACGCAGAGTACCACACCGTACAGTGGCGGAGAAAGGAAGACAGATATGGTCGTGCAGCATGTGCCAGAATGTACAAAGAGTCCGCCGACAAAGAGCAAGAAGCAGATCCGAAAGCTGCACAGCCCTAGCCACTGGCCCAAATTACTGAAGGAGATCATAGGCACCGTAACCGTATCTTGAACTCATCATGAGCCCAGAACAAGTCACAAGAAATGAGAAAAGATAAGTGACGAAGGCTTTGTCGAAAGCCTCCGCAACGGATCGCAGCGGGCAATATGTGCCTCGCCACAAAACGGCCGACGAAAGAAAGGAATATATGGACAGACATAAGAGATGCTTTTCATGGAGAGCAGATGAGCGGTCATGTGCTAGATGGTTGGTATATGCATTGGCAGACCTTTGGTGCTGCCTGTTGTTGTAACGCCGGTGATGCAGTGTTGATGCTAATGCACAAGTATTGCTTGGAAGAGAATGCAATCGAGCATTAAGAGCGATAGTGATACGCAGCATTGCCAGATGTCTCGGCGAAGCGTTGTTCAAATGATACCGGAGGCTCAAAGCTGTGGGATACCGCTGCCCGTGGAAAGGTGTTGCTTGATCGACCACCGAAAGGGGACCCGAGACGAATTGTGTTCTGTCCCTGTACCTCGACCGACATAGGTGACGAGGGCAGGGCTGGAGTCGGTAAGACAGAACCGAGGCTCGCAAACGGATTGTACCCAGAGGGGTCATTGACCAGAGGCAATCGTCGCGAGCCCTCCATCATGTCGCCCAGACTGAAGCCTCGGCTTCTGACACGACGGTGGCTTGACTCAGCAGGGGCACCAAACAACTCGTTGACAAAACTATCACCACGGTTTCGTGCTTTGTCCTCGAAGCTGTGAAGAGCACGACGCTTGAAAACCCTAGACATGGGACGTGGTGTGTGCAGTTGGAATGGCGAGCCAAGGCGAGCCGACTGCGTCGATGAGGATGGTGCATGCCAAGTTCGTGCGTTGTGGTGATTGACGTTTGCATCAGTCATTCCAGGCCTGCCGCTGAATGGAGACCCCAACACATTTCCAAGGCCAAGGCCGAGACCAAGATGAAGGGACTGCGACTTTTGGTGCGCTGAGGAACGAACGCTTGACCATGTCCTTTCGACAAGTCGAGGAGTGGCTTCGCTTGCTAACTGTGACAGTGGGTTGCCGGATTGCATAGAAGTGGCTGTGCTTGTAGCAAGTGAAACGTTCATATCACGAGTTGAAAACGTGGTAGACCCCTGGGAGAATGGAGACGAGAATGGCCGAGATTGCGATGATGAAGACTCCTCCTGTGGTGAAGACTGCAGCGGTGAGGGTGATCGATGGAGCAGACGCTGATAGTGCGCCGAAAGAGTTGGCTTCTGCTTAGCCAAGTCTCGCAATCGCTTTCGACACTGCTTTTCTGTCGGGAAACGCAAATAGGATTTACTAGGCCGAGCAATTGGAGTGCTGCTACCGCTCTTCGTCGGTCTGATAGTATCTGGAGTGCCAGAACGCGACCCTGGCTGTGTGCGAGCTCGCAGACCGCCAGCGCGAGAGGGCCGTGGTCCATTCCACGTTTTCCGAGCCATTCTAGCGACTCGATGGCAGACTCCATTCGGTGGCACGGTACTGGGAAGAGCCTTGAATGGAGTTACTGTAGGATCTTGGAGATATTTCATGTAAGTCATCCACAAGTGGTAGTCCATCGCCTCGGTAAAGGTTGCCCTCAATTTGAGCTTCTTCGTCGGCCGAGGCTCCTGGTGAGCGAGCGAAGGCGAGGTAGGTCGGTCGTACTTCATTGCTGGTGAGCAGAACAAGAACGTGTCTGTCATTTCTTCTTCGAAACTCGAGCAGCTGCCACCTCTCGACATAAAAGACCCAATACTACCGCAGGATGATATCGATGAATCGGAGAATCCTGAGGAGGATGTCGGCCTGCTGGAGGCTTCGCTTTGAGCTTGGTGAATATCCGACCAGTTTTGGGGACCTTCGTAGCTGCTAACAGTCCTGATCTGAGCGACTGGGGTTTTGGGTGGCGACAGCATGCGCGAATAGCCAATACCTGGTGAAAGAAACGCGTCGTCCTGTACTTGAGAGTACGATGGAAGGTCGACTGAAGCCTCGGAAAGTAGTTCTGGTGCCTCAATGGTAGGTATGGGCCTCTGGTCGAAGAAGTCTTCCTGATCGTCATGATTCATGACCAGGGTAGCGCGACGCCGACGAACCTTGAGCACCTGCCGCGGAGGCGGTGGAGGTTGGAGCTCATCGGGTTGCGCCTCAGGCTCGGGCGTTCGAGGAGCCGGGCCGTCACGATAGTGAAACATGAAGTTTCTCGGGAGCGTGGTCGAATGGTGTGTGCGTTCGGAATCCATCTTGTGACTGTGCTGGCGACGCAGAAATAACCACAAGGTCTCTTTCCTGTGACGCCTCGACCAGATTAACTCAGAAGCTCAATCTGTGGAATCCAGCAAGGAGGTCCAAGCGGGATGAATTATGTAGATCAATCAGGGCATCAATTTCCAGTACTACAGCAGTGGGTCCGGAAGATGCAGGGCGATTCAGTCGACAGAATCGAGTTCCCGCAGGTGTTTGGTACTGTGCGAACGCGACTGTGCGGCCTGCACAGCGGTTACACCAGCAATCAGCGAAAGTTGCGCCCTTGTTCGAGCAATCAAAGGGTCGCAAGGCGTCGCAAACACTTCAAGACGCGAGTGCAGGGCGCGAGACGGTGTTGCGGGTGATTAGAGGTAAGGGGAAAAAGTGAAATGCTCGAGCTGGCGGCGGCGCGTAGGGTGAGGTCGCGGCAGCAGCGCGCGACGACAGAGCGCAGCAAAGACTGCGACAGACGAGGCGCAGAGTGAAGATGGGCAGGTAAGAGAGTCGAAATCCGTGTTGGGCGCGCCTGAGGTGGAGCAGCGGCGAGGAACCAGTCGCGCAGGCAGGAGCGGAGCGGGCGCAGTGCTCAAACGGCCATTGGGTGCGCGGGGAAGAAGATGCAGAGGCGGAAGATACGCAAGGAAACAGTGGCGGGGACGACGGGTGTCGAGGTCAGCGCATGGCAGAGCGGCGGGCGAGCTCGGCTCAGAAGGGTCGTCAGGTCGTGAAAGGCGAGGGTGAAGGTGAGGGCGTGAATGCGGTGAGGTTGGGATGTCGGGGCGAGCGCCAGCAGGATAATCGGCTGACGGGCTGCCGCTTAGCGCTAGAGGCGACACGGACCAGGGCCGACGTGTGCGACCCAGACAGCCCAAGAGCGTCGAGTGCGGGCTAGCGACGAAGCGAAAACCCACGACAGCCAGCAGACGGGCGGCCGCGAGCAGAGAGCGTCGCGCCCAACAACAGCTGGCGGCGCAGTGCCTTTGCAGCGCAGCCGTGTCGCCGTGCTGCCAATTATCCTGCGAAGCCCGTGAAGCCCGTGGAGCCGCCGTCGCAGCAGTCGCCCGCAACGAACCTGACGCGTCGCGAACGCGTCCGGGGCTCTGCGCCAGGCCCGATCTGGCCGGCCAGCGCCCGTGCCACCCATCGCGGCTTCCTTCGTGGCCCCTGCATATCTGCAGGCTCGACGCACACACACCTGTCACGACTTTTCACCACTCTCCCGCTGCCAAGTGCCAGCGTCCTGCGAAGCCTCGTCGGCGCTGCGGGCGGGGATGCGCAACGGTCTGCTTCCGCCTCTCCTTGCTTTTGCGCTCCCCGCTCCAGCCTCATGGCCGAGAACGAGCTGCCAAGCGGGCGCCCGCGGGTCCTGATGCCAGCTTCTCCTCGCAGGCGTGTCTCTCCGTCGTGCTTGACCGCTCTATTCGCTCACTTTCCTCCACCATGCTCCACCGCGGGACGTGCTTTTCTCGCTACTGCACCGCCAGTCTTCAACATGCCCCTCTGCAGCGGCATTTGTCGTTGCTTCATGTTTGTTGACAGCCGCGTCTGGCCATTGTCCCAACCCGACGCGACTCGATTCGTTGAATGCGCCATTCTATTCGGTTGCGGCCCTTGATGGTCATACGTAGACTTTGTGTATCAAAGACCATGCCACGTGCCCACTGCTCAGCCGCTGCGACACCCATAGTGTACGAAGGACGAACGTTGTGAACTTCCCGCGCTTGGCTGAAATGGCCTGGGGTCGTCTGCAGCTCATCACACCCCATTATCTTGATATTCCCGAAGCGCAAGTCGGTCGCCCAATGTGGAAGTCCGACCACACGCCTGGCCCCGCATCACATATGATTCGATATATTCGAGATTCTTTCGAAAGTCTCAGCACCACCGTGGCCGTCGAGTGGGCCAGCGTACAGCACGAGGCATAACTCGTGCCGATCATGCACATACTGGGAGCACATTGGTGCTCGATTGGAATCTTAAGAGTCTTCAGCAGCCCAATTGCTCAGCTTTCGGCCTAGATATACCCATTGAATGAGAGCCTAATCAGGAATCCGTCACGGAGGTTCATGCTGTCATCACAGACACAGCCAATTCGCGTCCGTGGTTGGGCAATGAACCACACGGCTGACTTCACACCGATGACTTGGCATGAGAACTCGGGTAACACCGCATGATCTCTGGATATCGCTTCAATAGGTCAGCCGAACCGGAGTCCCATTGCCGTGCAGTCGAGGCCACTCCCCATCATGGTTCATCTGTCGTGAGAGCAAATCCCTGTAATGATTGCTCAATGCTGAAAATGCTCCGCTACCGTCCTCAAGCAAGCTGCTGGCATCACAGCGCTAATGTAGCGTCGATCACCGAGGACTTTGCATGATCAAGTGAGTACTTAGTGGCTTTAGTGCAATGAGGGCATTGTCGAGCAGTAAGTTGTCATAACCATTTCAAGCTTTCTGGCTCTGTCGGACATTCAGAGTTTGGTAGTAGTCTGCATCTCATGATACTGGGCATTTGAGCTCGCAATGATTAACAGTTTGATTGACAATGGTAAACGTCCATTTCTTCGCAAATCGTAATGACAAGAAAAATCATAAAGCTACAATACAAGTCCCCGTCATGCCCACTTATTCCATCCACAGATGCACCATTACAATCCTTTTCTCACTGTAGACTGGAAGTCAGCACAGCTTAGAATCCAAGGGCAAGGTTGAAAGCATTTGCTGCTTGTAGTCCTTGCAGACCCAGGGCCGCGGCCGCAGCGTTCTCGCAAAGGTTGACAGCAGCCGCATTGACATTGCACTGGTTGGACAGCTGGCTACAGATGAAGTTCGAGATAACAGCGATGTTCAATGCGGAGCCGTGGTTGAAGACAGCCAAGTTGGCGGGCTCGAAAGCATTCTGTTGACGGCCATCATGAGGAATTCCAAAAACGATGGTAGGATCACAGCCGCCGAAGAGACCAACGTTGTCATTATCGGCGGCAACATCTGCGGCCTTGTCATCTGCATCGGCAGCGACATCGGCAACAGCGGCCAGGATCTCGTCCTCAGAAAGGTCGTCAACACGGAGATTCTCAGAGTTAATGCAACCTTCATCGTCATTCTCGTCGTTGCAAGTATTGCCAGCGGCAGTAGGATCGCCGAGCTCGCCTGGCTCGAAAGTAGAGGCCTCGTTGGCAAGCGAAGGGTCACCGCCAATAGCGGCAATTTGTCTTGCGAGCTCTGCCGCAATCTCTTTGTTCAACTCCTGGGCACCCTCACCAGCAGGATCCTGGTGCTGTGTGAGAGCTGCAATCTCGGGGTTGACGGCCTGGATACTTTCGCAAAGCACTGAGGCCAAACCGACCTGGCCAGTGTTGCGCTCCAGGGCACGGAAGATGAGGGCATTGGTCATTCCCTCGACGTCACCAATCTCCTTAGCATTGGTGAAGGCCTGGTCAGCAGTGGCTTGCTGAAGGCAGTCTATATGATACGGTCAGCCGGCGATGTCTACATGCAGAATCATTGATATCTTACCAGGGTCGGCAATGTTTCCAGCTCCGTTGGCCGCAGCCGCAGCACCAAGCAGACCAAAGATGGCATCCTGGATATCGTCCGGGTTGTTGAGGAACAGAAGATCATTGACAGCAATGACGATGTTCCTGTGAGAGTGCTCCTGAGGAACTTCACGCTTCCTCAGGATGGCAGTCGGGCGTGCAACGGCAGCGCCGATGAGGGTAAGAGCAAGGACAGAGTGCTTCATTTTGAATGAGAGTATCGTTCCTTACGGTCGTCACAAAAAAGAGTGTAGTTGTTGAAGTATTACAGTTGAAATGGGCCGGCCGATCGATTCTCCAGGAACGATAGAATTGAAAGTAAAGAAGCTGAAGGAACGAAAGATCGATTAACGAAAGACTCTTGTATGACAGACTTGCTGATGAAAACAAACTCCATTGTAGCGACAACGCATTGCACTTATATACAGCCGGCCTGGTACTGCACAATGCTATGATGTCCCAAGCTTCAAGCAGTGCCTGACAACAGTCAGGCAGACGCAGACCCGGTATTGGGAGCCGCCATCTCGCGGCGTACGGAGTGCAGCACGCAGAAGCAGGGTTACGCATGACAACCACCCCTGGATCGCGAGCTCTAGTTCAACCGTCTCCACGTCTTACGGTTGTGGCGGTCATTGGAAGGGCCAGGCGAAGTGCCATTCGGCAGTCGAGAGAGATTTGATTGGTAGGGAATGCCAAGAGCTCCGGAAATGCTACTGAGACGTTGCCGAAGCTTTGGAGACGTCAACTGCTTCACCCTGCCTGTTGTAGCACGACCATCCGGCGATCATGGTGTATGACAGGTCTTGGCTAACCTTTACAGGTTGCTTGAGATGTATCGGCCTGGTGCTGCAGTTCGTCAACGACGAAATGCGTCACAAAACACGGTGACGAACGACTCATACCAGAATCGATTCCGCTCCTTCTCTTCGCCAAGCTTTGACCATTGGCCTTGGAACGTTTGTTGAGAAGGCTTGAGCAGATGCTCGATATGAGGCATCGGCAAGATGATACTCTCGCAGCGTATAGATACAGTGAAAATGAAAGCAGGAAGAGTGCTCCTTACTCTCGATTATTGACTCGGGATCTGAAAGACGTATTGAAACTCAAGACCCCGAACTTCAGTATATCCACACATGGAACTTCAAATTAAATCAACAAGCGCGCGACGCGCATTCAAAAGCACTCCTGCGTGAAGAACGGAATTTTAGACCTTGTCCTTTCCGCTGCCAAGTCGCATATATGCAGCTCTTCAAGGCTCCTTGACTTGCGGATTACTGTAGATCCGATCTTCTCTTAATCATCGCACATATACGGCTATAATAGAACGCTGAGTCTTATTTCAGCCTCGAAGAATGTTCTCGAGTCGACGTGCAATACTTCCATGAGACTAGCTCAATATTAGCCGCAAGTATATCCACCAAACTCAAGACGCTACATGTCTCAGATGGTCGTCTTCCACACGTGTACGTTCCTATCCAGACTCCAGCCACACGTTGAGTATCAGGTTGCGCTCAAACCCATTCTGGCTCCACGGCAACAG
Organism: Pyrenochaeta sp. DS3sAY3a; assembly: GCA_001644535.1. Taxonomy (NCBI): domain Eukaryota; kingdom Fungi; phylum Ascomycota; class Dothideomycetes; order Pleosporales; family Cucurbitariaceae; genus Pyrenochaeta; species Pyrenochaeta sp. DS3sAY3a. The sequence continues at coordinate 1,066,984 of KV441642.1, read as the reverse complement.
ACCCCTGAAATTGACCTTCGCATGGGACAACCAACCGACCCATTCTCACAAGCTGTACTTTGTTACTCCCGAATCCACGGCTGAGTGTTTACGCATCGCCATAATTTTCCCCGTTATTTCAATGAAATAGCCACCTCGCCTTGCTAAAAGGACTTACGAGGGCTCAACCTCCTTCATTTCAGGAACGAAATCGCCACAACTTTCATACTGTCGCGAGCTCCGCTCGACTCCGTTCACGTTTCGGCACAAGCCCATTTACTCGAAACTTTTGCAATTCAGCCGGCGAACGTACGTTGGTCAGACGCTCCCTAGAACTTTTCGACCCTTTACTACTTCTTCTTTGGGCGGCCGCACACGCATCATGGCAAAAACAAAGACATTAACTATCTCGGGGCCGATGAACGCTAAACATGTCGGCGGCGTCAATGTAACAGGTAGCAGCGGGCCAAATGTTGATAATTACTTCGCAAACACTTCGCTACAACCAGACGAGCTGCCATCGCATACGTTCGTTGCATCTGGAACAACAGAAGTCCCGAGAAGAGCAGATACAATTGCTAGTGTCATTCGGCGACCCAGCATATCAATAAAGAGGAGCCTCTCGAAGCTAAGGACCAAGTCTATATCGCACTTTCCTCAAGTACACCGCGACAACGACAGTGAGGAGCCGTTCGACATGCCTATCGCAAGAACCGACAGCACGAAAGCACCCAGGCCACTCAAGATGCAATCAAGCATGTCGCGCTTACGGCAAAAGGTTGGGTTGGATCGAGATGTCCACGACCCAATTCCGATCCCAAAGGCAAAGACGCCAGAGCCAGAGGTAGCCCCAGAGCCTGTTCAGAAAGATTACCCTCCACTCAGAATGAGGAAGTCAATCGCTCGCCTCACTACAGCATCCTCCATCTATACAATTGCCCCGGATCCGGAGAACACCAGGACAAGTACAGCCCTCCAACGACAACCGTCCACGCTTCAACGTCAGCCTTCCAGCGCTCAGAGACGCGCGTCACCATCACCACAAAGACTACCGTCCAATGCCAAAAATCAAGTACCAGCACGTCCTGTGAGGCCAAAGCGTGCGGATTCGGGGACTGCGATTGATTTCAACGATGTTCCTGTGCAAGAAAGACCCATTCCATTCAAGGATATTCTGGCAGTGCAGAGCTTTGCTGACCGCATGGCAATGTACAAGAAGACACGCGATTACTGGGCGAATGCTGATCACGGCCTTTTAGAATGGACGGGCCGTGCAGCTGGAGCCAAACTTATCGTTGTCGAAGTTTGATCGTGGTATCAGAATGTGGCCATGGCCAATCCCTGGCTTCACATCATTCTTCTTGATTCTTCAAACATTTTCCTCTTCTTATTTTATCTCGAGTTTTTGCATTTTCGACGCGCGAATACCCATTTTGTATTAGTACTTATAGCGCCTTTTATCTGCGTTTCTACAATATTGTAATGTGGCGCTGGTCGCCAAAGGTCTCTGAGAGATTCGGTCTTCACTACACAACTCGACACAAAGAAGTAGTTAACTAAGTACAGTGTACATTCTACTTCGAAAGACAATAAAACTTGCAACGTCTACGAACTATCCTATCTACATAATACGCCCGTCCCTACAACATGTATCCTCCCTACTTCTTATTCTGAGAACAAAGATCCAGCACCATATTGCCCTTATACTCCTTATGACAGGCCATACTGGGCTCAGACTTCCTGGTCCGATCAAAGAAATACATCTGATCGCAAAGCTTCTCCCCGGTACACTTGATCGAAGGGCAGACCGCTGGACCCGGATCCGGATCAAAAGTGACAGACAAGCCCCCCAAATATCCGGGACACCTGTCCAACTTGATATCATGGTCTGCTGTGGTAGCATCGCCATCGGTGATGACTCCTCGACCAGCACCACCGTACGCCTCCTTGTTCCAGACTGGATCGCCGCAGTCGAGCAGCGAGACGTCGTACTCGAACCTATTGAACGTATCGGCGCGAAGTGGGTTCATCACGAGCGCGTATTCCAGCTGCAGGATGTCGGAAGCCACAGTGTTGTTCTTGGAGAGCTTGAGCGATATGCCCTGGCCGCGCAGCTTGTCATGGTCCCAACAATAGCCCCATGTGCCATTCACAGCAGGCGGACAAGTGATGCGGTAGTCTTCTGAGTAACTCGTGTTCGGGGCGATGGTGTGCATGAAGCCATCTTCTGGGACGGCGTATCCGATGGTGTCGTTTCGAAACCCATTCATGCGCCGCGCTCCGACTGACCACATGTTCAGCGGGTATTCGCAGTGATTGCGAATAATGACTTTGCCGTACTCGGGGCCTTCATCATCCAGCCAGCCAAATGATTTTGGTGTAGTTGGGGGAGGAGGTAGTGGTGTGGAGGTATTTGAACTTGGAGCAGTGCTAGGGATGGCAATACTGGGACTTGCAGCGATAATGGATGTAGCGGCGGGCGAATTAGATATGGGAGCAGGCGTTCCTGCACTCAGTGCGATAGGAGTGCCCCATGTGGAAGATGTCAAGGCAGGTCCCGAACTTAGCGTTGCATTTGCTCTCTTGATGACAGCCCCAGATTGTGCGAAAGGAAGGGCTGCGAGGATTATGAAGACTAGGTGCTTGGTTGATATCGTGCTCATGTGACGCTTCAAGTGAAGATTCATGCGCTTGGTGTTTTCAAAGTCGAGTATAACAATTCCGTTGCGATAGTTTGGTCGGCCAGCCGATTATGAATTTCTGGTTGACGATATGTTGAATGTTGCGAGGACTTTGCGGAATCTGGTGAATGAAGGAGTAATATAGGCATTGAGGTAGACTGTGAACATGTATTTATATTTCTAAGTCGAGTCTTTAAGTTATGTATCATACATAGCATGTAGAGTCAAGCAGTGCTCCTGCTCGTGACTGTTCATACTCAGTGGCCATTTTGACGCAGACTGCAGTTGTGTCATCAAGATTTGCACATGACCCTTCGATACAAGATACCTGAGTCTTGAACTTTCAGTTCACAAGAGGAATTCGACGAGTTTAGGCTTGTTGCCAAAATGGTGATGGGTCGACGGTCATATATTCGATCTTGAGATGGACGCCGGAATACCGAGGATAAGAAGTCCGCCAATTCCCTGCACAAGCCAGCTCAAGCCAATCAGCGACGCGCATCACCTCCGCGCCAGTTCCGTGCCTCCACATTCCGCGTCGGCCCAGTTCCGCCCTCCCCCGTGTCGAGCTGCCGACACAACCCACCTCTTGCTAAAACAGTCCGAGGGTGCGGCTGCCATGGTCGTTGTTCTAAGCGTTCCGGAGAGCTCTCCTCTTTTCCTGAAAGATATCGCCTCGCCCGCATACCATATCCGTTGGCCTCCTCTTGACTGACGTTTGACTGTCCTGTCCATACATATATACTTGAGGAGGGGTGTTTCTTGGTCCATTCAAGTAGCAAGCAATCATGCCGTCATTATCCACTTCCCTCCGCACTGCCCGCGCATTCTCGCGAAACTCTACCAAGGTACGCAAACCAACGAACGAATGGGAATTTGTAGCAATTGACGATCTGTAGACATACTTGAATATCTCTAGAGGTTTCTCATCATCATTGCGCCGAAATGAGATCAACAAAGTCTACCCCAGCGCCGAAGCCGCAATCTCAGATATGGCCTCCGACAGCACCCTGCTATGCGGTGGATTCGGTCTCTCTGGCGTGCCAGACACGCTTATCCAACAAGTCAAATCTACTCCCTCAATCACAGGCTTAACCGCAGTATCCAACAATGCTGGTGTGGTCGGAGGGGGTCTGGGTCTTTTGCTGGAGAGCAAGCAAGTCAAGAAGATGATTGCGTCCTATGTAGGCGAGAACAAGGTCCTCGAGCAAATGTATCTCACTGGCGAGCTCGAGCTCGAACTCACACCACAGGGCACACTGGCAGAGAGGTGTAGAGCAGGCGGCGCCGGCATCCCAGCTTTCTACACTCCCGCAGCCTTCGGAACCGTTGTACAGACTGGTGAACTCGCACTCCGCCACAACAAAGATGGCTCAGTGGCACAGTATTCCACACCGCGCGACGTCAAAGTCTTCGCAGGAAAGAGCTACGTCATGGAGGAGAGCATCAAGGGCGACTACGCCTTCATCAAAGCCCACAAAGCCGACCGCCTGGGCAACGTGCAATTCCGGTTCAGCGCGCAGAACTTCAACGGCGCCATGGCGCGCAACGCAAAAGTCACCATCGTCGAGGCAGAGCACATTGTCGAAGTCGGAGATATCCCTCCCAACGCCGTCCACGTCCCTGGCATCTACGTCGACCGCGTGATCCAGAGCACAGCTGAGAAGAACATCGAAAAGGTCGTCAATGCAAAGGACCCCGCTGAGGCCGTCGAATCGCTCGGCAAAGGCGACGCAGCGAACAAGCGCGAGCGCATTGTCCGCCGCGCAGCAAAGGAGTTCAAGAACGGCATGTACGCCAACCTTGGAATCGGCATGCCCATGCTCGCCCCCTCGTTCGTCGACCCCAGCGTAGAAGTCCAACTCCAGTCCGAGAACGGCATCCTAGGTCTGGGTCCCTACCCGCAAAAGGGGCTCGAAGACCCCGACCTCATCAACGCGGGCAAGGAGACGGTGACGCTGCTCCCGGGCGCGAGCTGCTTTGGCAGCGAAGAGTCGTTCGGCATGATCCGCGCGGGCAGAATCGACCTGACCATCCTCGGCGCCATGCAGGTGTCTGCGCGCGGCGACCTGGCCAACTGGATGTTGCCCGGCAAGGTCAAGGGGTTCGGAGGCGCCATGGACTTGGTGTCGAATCCGCAGCTGACAAAGGTCGTGGTTACCATGGAGCATACGGATAAGAAGGGCAGGCCCAAGATCCTCAAGCAGTGCGAGTTCCCGTTGACGGGCAAGGCGTGCGTGAGCAGAATCATCACGGATTTGGTATGACTACCCCTCCCCTCCCCTCCCCTCCCCTCCCCTCCCCTGACTACTATGATGGCAAAGAGTGTAGCGGCTAACAAGCAATGTGTAGTGTGTGTTTGACGTCGATTTCACGGATGGTCTTACGCTTGTTGAACTCGCAGATGGTGTCACGGTAGATGAAGTGCGATCGAAGACTGGTGCGGATTTCAAGGAGGCGGCTGAGATTAAGCCCATGTTGTGATGTTTGTAACGAGTCTTCTGTGTATATGTTTGCATGCCTTCTATGACATCTAGGCGTCTAAAAATGAAATGTGTATCCTCCTCGTTGCGTATGTGGTCCATGAGTGAAGGAGTCAGACTTTGCTTGGCTCTGACGGGTGAGTGGACCGCATTTGTTGTTCTCCTGGTCATCACATGGCAAGTGAAGTCACAGAAAAGAAGTCCTGAACCTGATATTTGAAACATTGATCAACCATGCTTTGTACAACCAGTTGCCTATAACAACCCAAAATCCGAGCAAGATATGTATGCTGAAAACTCTTCAACGCCGCGTAAGTGCATCCCTATCAACTCTTTAAGCAAACTATTCTCTGCGGCTCTTACTCGCAGCACGACTGCTTCCCGCACCATCAGTCACTGGATCATAGTCATTCTTCCTGATCGGCAACGCTGTGGGGTTTGCTTCCTTGAGCTTTGCACCGTCTCCGACATCACTGTCCCCATCTCCATCGATGCCCGCTTCACGACGACTCCTCTGGCGTTCGAGCCACTCCTCGTCCGTCTCGTCGTCGCTATCTTCACCAGCAGCGACCTCATAATGGCTATCACCGTGTCCGGGGTCCTTGATGAAGTTGTCGATAATCCAGTATTGAAGAGCATTCATGATCAGGGGGAAAATAAACATTACGAAGGCGATTTGAACGGCGGTGTTGCCTTCTGTCCAGCGAAGAGCCCAGTCTCCTACCCATGCTATCCAAGGAAGGAATGCAAAGATGGCGAGCACGCAGAGCTTCATACCGATGAGTCCCAAGAAGTAAATGATGGATTGCTTGAGCCACCATGTGGCACGCGGAGGATGGCCGTAGTTGCCGCTGCGAATGGACTCTGGCGGGTTCGCGAGGGGAGTCAGAGAGAATGCACGATGCAGGAGTTTGAGGAGAAGAACAAGGATGGGGATACCGATTGTTGTCTAGAATCGTTAGTCAAGAACACATAGGGTTGTACAGAGGAGGGTTCCTTACATCAATGGCGAGGTTCAACAAGTAGAATGAGCACGGATTAGGCTGGTCTCCCTCGTCATCTGTACCGGCATACTGTGTTGTAGCGTTCGTCTTAGCCGCCACGTCAAACTTGCCCGAGGATAACATGGACATCAGGATGTTTGCCAAATGGAGCAGGACCGAGCCAAAGACCTGCTTTGATACATCAAAGAACCAGATCTTGAGCGGCCTTCGTGGAGACTCCCTCATTCGTTTGACTGCAAGAGAAGAAACAGCAAGCAGACCCAAGGCACCCTGGACCAACAAGGCAAAGTCTCCCAGTAGATTGCATTCACCATTCTCATCCTTGTCCTTTGGCGAGCCTTGGGCGACTGCTGGCTTGGATGGCTCAGCAACGGCCGCTGCAGTCGGCGTTGAAACGATTTTGCCAGGTTCCGGCGAAGGTTCCGGCGAGCCTTCAGGGAGATCAGGAGCGGCCTCTTCGGTATCAGATTCCTCGTTTGGATGAGCAACGGTAGGTCTCGTAGGAACGGGGGCGGGGGTGGGGATGGGCTCGGCCTTGACGCCGTCGATGCCCATCAATTCTGTCTCGAAGACTGCAGGTTCGGTTAGTGAAGGCATCTACCGCCCAGGAATGTGTGCTACATACTCAAAGTCGACCCTGGAGGGATTGACCCCATGTCGGCGTTTCCATATGCCATGTTGGGCGGAATCGTCAACGTCCTCGCCTCCCCTATACACATGTTGAGCAGTCCCTGGTCCCATCCCGGGATGACCTGTCCCCGACCCAGAGTGAATTTAAACGGCTTTCCACGGTCGTAACTCGAGTCGAACTTGGAGCCGTCGCTTTGCAGCGTGCCCTTGTACATCATGGACAGCGTATCGCCATTTTTGGTCTTGCGCGTGCATTCGACGGGCCGTGTGACCTGGATGTCGAGCGTCTGAGAAAGGGCGAAGGAAGGTAATAGTGCCAGAGGCAGCGCGATTGAAGCGAAAAGCCGCATTGCAGCGAGATGGTGTCGACGAGGTTCAGAGGCGCGCACGCAGGCACAGGAGACGGTTGAGCCGCGACGTGAGGCTTGCAGTCAGCGGCGGAGTTTCGGGGCTTCGTGAAACAGCCAACGGGCACGCGCGCTGCGAAGTGATACAAACTGAGGCGATGCACACGCTTACCGCGCCACAGATGTGCAAAATCGACTCGAGGACGACAAGTAATTAATATTGGAACTGAGGTGAGAAGAGTGCAACCCCGAAAGCCAAGCCTCCACCGTGGTTACAGGCCATGTGCCCTCTGCACTATGCGGTAATAATCATATAGACGACATTGCCCCGTTAGGCTACCACGTGCCAACCGCGACTGAGCCGCGCACCTTACGACCCTCTCCAACAAATCCATGGTGGAATCAATAATAATATGCCACCACTAGCTGACAATACAGAGCAGCGCTCCTTTCTCGACGGCACTGCGTTTCACAGACATGGAGCATGGTAGATAACCATGTATTTTTATACGCTAAAAACATCTCTCTCCTCAAGGAAGGGTATATACCTCAGAGCTACCGAGGGCCTAACTGCCGTGATCCAATATGCTTTCCAGAAAACGCCAATGATGCTATTACATTCGATGCCAGCACTCTGTGTGCTTTAAACAAAAGAAACGCCCACAAGTGCTGCCTACTCTAGGTCCTCAGGCCTCTTCACCGGGCTTGTCCTGGATGGACTTTCAATCACCGAGGGACCACTAACGCCGGGCGCAATATGCAGACTGTCCCGTACTACTCCTCGGCCAGGCTGCTGCACAATGCTACCTCGTCGGTCACGGTCTGGGTCCGCCGTGCTCACGGGAGCATATTCATCCTGATTATTCTGCAAATGTGCGTTCATGCGTGCTTCTTCTCTCATCTTCTTGATCTTCATGTAATTGTACGCCGTGATGCTTCCAATGGTGACAAAAAGCCCCGTCACATTGACAGCCGTAAGGGGGTCCTTGAAAACAAGATTTGCCGTACCAATTGTAACCACCTCTTTAAAGATGCCGCAGATGCTTAGTGTAACGACCGAAGTGCGCTTCAGCAGAGCGAATTCGGAGGATGTCATGAGGAAAGCCAAACAACCTGGGAACACTAAAATACCAATGCCGAGTAATGTGCCTTTAGTTTCGAAAAGGTGTGAGAGGCCGTCCGCGAGCGCAGAGAAACCTTCCACGGGTATCGCAAGAATGAAGATGCTGAAGAACATGACAGGTGCGAGGAAGAAAATTGACGAAAACGGATTTGCCGTTGCAGGATTGCGGAGAAGAAGGATCTGGGTCAACGACCAGCGGAATCCGGATGAGCATGCAGAAACCATGACCAAAATAAAGCCGAGAGCATGGAAAGCAGCCTCGCCGGCCACCATCATGATTACGCCGACCGTCATGATGAGAATGATGAAGACCAGTCTCCAGGATGGTTGTTCAAGACGAAACAGAAACGCAAAGATGAGGACGAATCCGAGTGCAGACGATTTGCACATTGCTACCACTGTTAGTCGTATGCCATCTCATCTTCGTGCCAACACGTACTGAAGAAGGTCAATGAAATGAACTTGAGACTGGTATTGCCCAGTCCAATGTCCATGCCTGTTGCTACACCGCAAGGCCCAATTCGAGAGAAATAGAACCAATTTGTCATAAGAGGCTTCTTCGGATCTGCTGGTTCTACTCGTGTGCCTGAAGCATGAGGATTGAGGGAATCGTGACGCGGTCGGAAGGACGGAAAGAGGAACAGGACCAGCGACGCAAGCGTAAATTGGACGATCATGTGGAGACAAGTCGTGAAGAGCGGGAAAGGAAAGATGTTCTTCGTCTCTCCGTCTCCCTTCTCTTCCTTGAACATCCATTTGTTGTAGACGGAAATCGATATGGAGAAAAGATACCTTTGCGTTGTTAGCTATCAATGCTGCGTGGACGCGAGCAAAGCTCTCGTACCATAGCCCGATCAGCAGGGCGTTGATGAGCATCGACTTGATGAGCGTCTGGTCTGCCAGCTTCTTTTCCTCCTTTGTGTATGTGTCATCAGGGGCGATGCGCTGGTCGAGCAGCGTGTTCCGCCTCTTTCTGCGTCTCCGTCTCCGCCTATCCCGCTTGGTGAGACCCGTCTCCTCGTCGTCTTCAAGCCCGTCTGCACTCATGTCGTCGAGCTCGAAATCGGTGCTGTCGCTCCTCGAATCCGAGTCGGACCGCGCTGCGTCGGACGAATAGGCTTCCCCTTCTTCGGCGATGTGGTCGGAGCGCTGTCTGCGGTGTTTGCGTGGAGGCTTGGTGGGAGGGAGGGTGGCGCCGGCGAGGGAGGAGGAGCGTCTTCGAGCAGCCGTCTGGTCATCCGTCATGGTCGGGGTAGGGGGATGCACGAGCTTCGCTATGTTGGCGCGCCGCGGAAGGGCTGCTTCGTCGCCGGAGTGCTCGCTCAGGCTCGAGTCGGACGGCAGAGAGGGCAAGGTGCGCAGGGGGAAATCATTGCCCGGGCTCAGCAGTGGGCCTTGGTCTAATGTAGAGTCCTGGAGGCTCAACCAGCGGTGGACAACGGCGTCCTGTGCGGAGTCGGTCATGTTGTCGCCAGCGGCGTCCACCTGATTGGTTTAGTCTGCTTGGCGGTCAGAAGAAAGGGCCCGGGTTCCTGTTGTGGACGAGGCCGGGCATCAGGGGACTAGCGGGAGGATGCGTCAAGGAATGCTTCATCAACAGGACTGATGCAGGTACAACCGTCGAGTTGTGTCTGGTACGAGATGCGCCGCGGCCATGCGAATCCCCAGTGTCGCGGCCCTGCAATCTGTCACAGATCTGGGCTCCTCCCAGGGTCTGACACGGCTTACGGCTACGGCTGACGTTGAAACACTGGCCAATCATAGTCGCGTGACAGATTTACGCGGGGAAATACGACCCATGCCAGGTCAAATGCGGCATCCGTTCCCTTTGAAAGTCACGAACGCATATGCCTGTCGTCTGCAACGGCTTGTCTTTGTTCGCAATCTACCGCTGGTGCTGCTCCACGTGCCTTGCTCCTTGCCTTGCTCACCATCCACCCACAATCATCACATGAGTTGACGTGTCGGGCCAACCTCGATCACACGTTTACAAATGAAATCTAATATTGTACCCATGATGCGTACGCCAGCGACGCTGCCAACTCGGCAGAAACACCTCATCAGATTTGGTCCTGGATATTCCCATCCAACTCCCATGAATGCAACACAACTGAAATAAGAACTTGACAATACACCTCTCCGCTCACCCAGTCGCCGGGGGGACAACAGGCGCAGGAGGCAATTGTTCGATTTGCCGAATGAGGAAGCTCTTCTCATCGATGAACTGTTCGTCCTCTGTACGGTCTTCTAGGAATGAAGGAAGGAAGCGCAGGAGCTTTTCGCGGTTGCTGATAAGAATCCGCTGCACAGCGTGCGATTTGTTTGGGTTGGCAACGAAAACCTTTAGAAATGAGCACACAGAGTGAAGCAAAACATCTGATTCAACTGACCTTGAAGACGTGAAAACCCTCATAATTAATCATCTTTCGGTCGTCCCGCAGTAACTTCATGATAGTCTTGAGATGTTCTCCCGAGTCCACGTACTGTGTCATGACATTGTAGTTGGCACGGTCGAGTAGAATTTCGCCAAGGAGCTTAATTGACTGCCTTTTTGTAACATAGCTCTCGGATTGAATGAGCATGGAGTTGTATTTTGCGAAGAAGGTTTCGAAGTTTGTCTGAAGGAATGTTGCAACCAATGGTTTGTGCTTTGTTAATATCTCCTGTCGCGGCATCAGTGAAAATGTACGAGTAATATTAGCACAACGACGTACCCTGAATGTGTTGAATGCGTCTGCGCTCACTTCAAACGCTCCCTTGTCTATCCATCCAAAGAACTTCCAGAACACGCCATTCCCAGACGCAGGCATATCCGGATTGACGCTGCCCAAGTCCACCGATGTGCCGTCTTCCATGGGTTCATCGTATAACAGAAGTGCTGCAATCGCATCATACTTGAGCGCTTCCCGCAAAATACCACCACATGGCATGGCGCTCTCCCGGCGGTCGTAGCCTCTACATAGCGCTATTATGATATCCGGTCGATACTGGACGACATGCTGCAGCACTTGCGGATCTGCCGCACCGGCAGGCTTGTAGCGGAATGCGGTGGAGAATATGACCTGAGCGTCCTTTCGCGACTCGAATGGCAGCTTGTGGATGTTGACTGCAAGAACATAGAGCAGGTCTTCGTTCAAGATGTTCGTGAGAAGCTGAAATACGGATTCCGGGTTTACTTCTGTATCTGATCAAATGTCAGTACCGCTGTCGGACCCACCCACTATAACCAACTGCATGATAGAAGGTCAAAGGGAGTTGATGGGAAAGCCATACCCGGCGTTCCTTGTAGCCTCAATTTCATCTGTTGGAGGTCCAACGCAAGTCCCTCCTCTACCTAACACCGGTCAATGACATGGTCAACAGGTTGCGTCCAAGGGATGGCTGCACCTTTGGGTTTGTTTTGTCCTCCTGGCTCAGTCGAAGCGTGAGCTCCTTTATGGAGCGTGTGAGCTCGAGATTGCTCTTCTGCTTGTTCCGAAATAAGAATGCCATGTTGAGGGTGATCGGGAAGCCGCTGGAGCGGAGATCGAAGTGGGATGAAGGCGAGGAAGCGGAGGACTGGAACCTGCAGCCGGGGCTGGATAAGTTCTACTTTGACGGTGACGACATGCAGGCGATTTTCGGTGAATTGTTTGTCAAGACGGCGGGAGTGACAGCTGGTTACAGGGGGGTTCCGTGGGTTGTTGTTTGTGCTGTTTTGTTATGGTGATGACCTCGACTCGTGAATGGTGGAGGGTGAACCCTGCAGCGAGCTAGATTGCTTGGCGATGCACCGGAGCTGACCCTTATTCCCTGCCCATTTACATGCGTGTCTGCCTGAGGCACGGCCGTCATCAGCCATCTGCTGAACATGTTTGAGCTTGTTACACGGTTCTTCAATTTCACTTTAGTTCCTTGGGAACTTGTGCTTGCAATTCATTGATTTTAAAATTGTCAAGATTTGGGTAAAGTTACAAGGCTTGGACGCAGACAAGGTATGCAAAGACAACCATGAAATTCCATTTCTTCCTTCACTCTGTAAAGTAAGCATGTTGAGAAACCTGAAATCATCAGCCAAGGGACCAGCTACTTGTAGATGTGCTATCAAACCTTTGATGCAAGCCCTCTTGCGCTGCTCTCGTACCTGACAAGTTGGCTTATCAGATCTTGCTCGACTTCTGATAATTTGGGTAGCAAGGCAGACCAAGGCTGTGTAGGATACTCGTAAAATTGAACTTTACCCCAGTCGGGAAGGCCTGCTGCTTCCTGCTTCAATCAGCACCTGTTTCTGTCGTAATAAGCACATAGTTATCCTACCGGCCACATTTCCAGAGTTGGTGTTCCAAGCTTCTTAAACATGCTCTGTATCAATGCCAGGTCACTTCCCAGCTCACCAGAGTCAAACAATGTCGCGTGGTCAGGATCCAATGCTTCAGCAACAGTGCAACCTGCCGCCCATATGTCGAGGCTGCAACCATAGCGCTTGTTCCCGAATAATAGTTCCGGTGGTCTGTAGCAGGTAGTACCGACGTCTGTTATTTTCGAGTCCACTGCCTCGGAACTTGAGATGACTGGGGCCCACGAGATACCAAAATCTGACAAGTATGCTGGCCCATTTAGCGATGCGAGGAGAATGTTGGACGGCTTGATGTCACGATGTATTATTCCCTGGCTGTGTATGTAGTCGAGAGCTGAGAAGAGGTCTTTAAGACAGCGCTTGATTTGCAGCTTTTCTAGCTTACCATTGTGAAGTACATCGCTGAAGTCGAAGCGCAAAAAGGGAAAGACGAGGACGAGTCGACTTCCATCCTCTTGAAAAGTGTCCAAGAGCGGGACCACGCACTCGGAAGCTGCCATTGCTAGGATTTTGGCTTCTCGCTTGGAATCATGGGGTGGCTCCATCATGGCGGGCGTAGTAACTTTCAGGGCAACGACTTTGCTTTTCGAATCCGGCTTCCGTGGAAAGTAATCATCATCGGACAATGCAGGTGCCTTGTATATCACGGAAAAAAGCCCTTCGCGATGGTACACGGCATTTTGATATTTACCAATAGGCCTGCCACCTGGTGTTGGGACATACTCCTCGTCCTTGGAATGAGTCAGTATCTGACAGAGGCGATGATTAGCATGCAAGCCCTGACCTCTGATGTTGGGAATTCCAGCGAAGGACGTGGGAGGTCTGCAGTTACGGCGTTGCATGATTGATCATAGTCCTCCTACATTGCCATTAATCGATGACCAAGGTACTGCTGATAAGATCATACGCTGGACTGGGCTTCGTTGTAAATGTTAGCTTCAGCTGTCGTCGCCTGCCTATGGGCATCTCCTGGCGATAGGGTTGGATTCGACGCCTGCAACGCTGATGTTCTGTGACGTGGTTAGACAAAGTCTAGTGGATGCGTATCTATAAGTGTATGCTTCATCACTTGGGCAACGGAATACATCAAATGGAAATCAGGGGAGGCTGGACAGTAGAGCATGGCGAGTGGAACGGTGGCCCTCGAAGCACTGAGCACTGCTTACTGGGCAGAGCGTGACAGGAGACGGCCTTACGAGCAAATCCCTGCGTAGGATTGGGTCGTCTCGAGTGGTCATGTTACTTGCATTTTGGTGACTGCAGACAGCCGAGCTGTGAAACCCAGACTCGTGCGCCAGTCGGAGGAAGCCATGTGGCTTGGATGTGTCGGTCCCGAGTGTCCGCGTACGAAGTCGTCGAGGGAATCTCAATGTCGTCGTGTTGGTGTTGAGGTGGATAGTGGCGAGGCAGCTCAAGCCCAAGCTCCAGCCGGACCCCAGTCCCTTGCGTCTTGCAGCCTCCCAGCAACACGGAAAGGCGGCCTGTGGTTCCTCTTGCCAACAACCTTACCCAAGCAGCCCGTCGTGATTGAGCCGGGCCCGCCCATTCTTGCGGAATCTCGTTGGAATCGACCATCTGCTTGCGCCCTCAGCATCTTGGAGTCGCCTGGATTTTGCTTGCATTGGTGTTTTGGCGTGCAGATTACGCAGGTTACGTCAAGTGCCGGCCTCTACCGCAGCATTGAGGCTAACCCACAACAGACGGCCCCAAGCCACCCACTGACAGCGCAGTCGTGACAGCTCCACGACACCTCTGGCACGTTCGCGAAGCTTGGGTTTGTATGTAAATACACCGACTCTCGACCCTGTGGCTGTGCGCCGGTCCCCGCATTTGCATCTGCATCATGGAGCTTCAGCGCAAAGAATACCCAGCGTTGCTCGTGAGCTGCTCCCTCCAGTCCTCCCACCTGCTTCCGCTCACCCCCGTCTGCAGACCTCTCTCTCGCCCGCGCAAGCCGTCCACGTCCTCAATGATCGCGTCAAGCATGTCAACCTGCTCAACGTCCAGATCGCAGACTGGCTGCAGGTTCGTTGCCATGGCTAGCCACGTCCAGTCCAGGTGCTGACGAATGCGCAGGAGCGACGTCGAGTCGAAGAGCTCTATGTCCAAGGCCTGCGGAAGCTCGCAAACAGACACCCTCCCGACGAGTCTTCAGATCTAGGGTACGTTTCCACCCGCCATTTTGGGTGCCCATTGACTCATGCTGAATAGTATCTTCTCCTCGCCATGGCAAAAGATTGTAGGCGCAGCAGAAACCGTTGCTCAATCGCACGAACACCTCGCACGCAAGATTGAGGCCGACATCGAACGACCCCTCCGAGACTATGCCTCGGGCAATCGGGAAATGCAGAGCATGAGCAACATCTCCGGCAACCTGGCCGCGATTGCCAAGGAGATTGACAATGCGCAAAAGAAGACTGGCAAGCTTAGGGACAAGGGCGCAAAGGCCAAGGCCTCTGCAGTGGCCGATGCTGTTCAAGAGGTGGAGAAGGCCGAATTACAATGGGATTCGCAAGCGCCATATGTGTTCGAGCAATTGCAGGCCGTCGATGAGACGCGGCTGAACCACCTTCGCGATGTCCTCACCCAATTCCAGACGCATGAAGTTGACCAGGTCGAGAGGAACAAAGTCACTGCAGAAGAGACTCTTAATGCCATGTTGAACATTGAAACAGCAGACGAGATCCAGACGTGGGCATTGCGGATGCGCAGTGGAGATTTGCCTCCTGCGTCGCGGAAGCTGAGCAACACCGGCACTCCTTCTAGAAGCCTGGCGCCACCAATTCCAACCACTCCAGTGCCAGCAGATGACAGCAGAAGTCAGAAGAGCGGATCTAGTTCGTACTCACCACCATTTAAGCTATAACAGTGTTTCTAATCGTATATAGTGCAGGAAAAGCATAGCTCGAATCCGCTGAAACGATTTGGGACAGTGCTGGGCCGTCGAAGGCAGAGCCAACACCCATACGGCCGCGCATCTTCTCCGGAACGAAAGTCTTCTTCAAACTTGGGCTCAGCATTTAGCGGATTCGGGAAAGGAAAATCCAAGGATCGCGATCCCCCAACTATTTCTTCAGACCGCCCACATTCGCCCCTCAGACGTCTCTCCCAAACGGCTCGCGCATCGGAGAGATCGGAGTCTCCAACACACTCGCGCCTTGGCAGTTCCGATGCCCCAAATGGGACGATCCCGGAAAGTCCTGAACCAAGCACTTCAAAAGCTGTCAATGGGACCGCTCCTGTGCAAGAGTCTATACCGGAGTTGAAGGAGCCATTGTCTCCGCCTCCAGTCACAGAGGCTCAGCCTGAGGTACGCGCTTGAAGCCCATGTAAAGCCACCAACTAACAGAATCCCAGCCTGAGAAAGATGCCGAGGGCTTTACCGTACCACCGAATGTCATCGATGCTATTACTGAAGCAGAGCGAGAGGCAGGATTGTTCGTTTACTCTCTACTTGAGATTTCCGTAAGCTGACAAGACATAGCACCCAAGCCGAAAATAACCCTCCACCTCAATTCAAACTCGACATCAGGAATGCACCCATTCAAGAAGAGGGAGAAGATGCAGACGCAGCTACTGCCAATTTGGTCAACACCTTACGCGCTGTAAGTATTATTGTGCATGGTTATGTTTCCAATTCTAATGCATGCACAGCAAGCCGCACAGCCAAAACGGTCGTCCACCTTGCGGGGCCGAAGAGATGTTCGTAACACAATCTTTGTGCCCAACCCGGCAACGCCGGAGCTTCAAAGTATAGGCGAAGCACATCCACCCTTACCATCAGCTGGCTCTGGACCTACGTCTGCGTCTGGATCTGCCACTTTCCCTGCTCCCGCTCTTCCCCCACAGCCTACATCTCCTGCGTTCAAACCCCACCGCTCGCTTCTTTCTGATGATCATGCTGCATCCGACACTCAGTCTGTCCGCTCTGGTCGATCGTTGAGTAGCAGCGGAAGCACTTCTATCAAACATCCGGAACTGCATGAACCAGGACTCAGTGCATCCTTAGTTGAAACAGTAAGCGCTTGGTTCGAGCAAGGTACTGTCACCAAGGCCATGGTCATTGGACAGGTTGCGTTGGCCTACAACCCCATCGATATTTCTGCTGGTCCATTTGGCACAGAGAGTATACGTCTCGAGAATTTCCCAGTTCTTGAGAAAGTCGCTCCTAACCCTGCGTTCATCGAGCAAGTCTCGGACAACCCAGGAAACTACACCGTAGATCTGTCTAGGATCACAAAGACGTCGGTCGCATTCCACTATCAATTGCACATTGAAGACAACAGTGTCGCGTCGCTTGCTCCTATCATTCTTTCGCCAGCATGGAAGCCGGAGCCAACCCAAACCTCTGCCATTCTGCACTATTCTCTCAACCCCAAATTCAACCTAGGAGGTGCAAGCAGCGTTACGATCCGCAACCTTGTGCTCGTGATCCGCCTCGAACCCGGCTCCAAAGCGACTTCGTGCCAGTCAAAGCCACCTGGGACTTTCTCTCGCGATAAAGGCCTCATCTACTGGCGACTGGGTGACGTGACGCTCTCGAAAGATCAACCTGCACAGACTATTCGTGTCCGCTTTTTCACTGATGGTGAGGCTAAGCCTGGAAACACGGAAGCAAGATGGGAAATCAGTGGTGAGCAATCTTTGGGGCTGGGTAGTGGTCTCGGTGTCAGCATGAGTGCTCCTCTGAACGAGTCGAAGCAAGATGGTGAGGCTGATCCGTTTGCGGATACTGATGAGACTGCGCCTCCAGCAAGCCCTGCTATTGGTTGGAAGCCGGTTCAAAGCGTCAAGAAGATCATGAGTGGAACATATCTTGGCGTTTAGGATTTGGATAATGAAAGAGCAGGAATGGAAGAGTCTCGGTCCACGGTACCAAGGAGATGATGTAGGCTAAGTAATTTTGATTAATGGGATGTTTGCCAACGGGCACTGAATGGCCCATTTTCTTGTAGATAGTTTTCGAATTGCTCAGTAGGAAGATAGATCAACAATATCCAATATGTCGGTTCCTTTTCTAAACCCACACACGAAGTGATCTAGACCTATAGAAGTACTCGCACCGCCTCCCGCCCAATCTAAGCATCCCTCCCCCCTTTGACCTCCTTCCTCTCCCCACCCCACAGATTATTCAGAGCCTCGCTCCAAGCCGGATGCGCAAACACCCCGTCCCGTAGGTCTTTCCACGTCAACCCCCCCAGCATCGCCATCTGCACCACACTCATAATCTCGCCGCCCTCAACGGCAATCGCACTAAACCCAACCATCTTATCCGTCTCAGGGTCAACAATAGCCTTCAACATGCCCCTCGTCTCCTCCGTCTCCAGACCCCGCGCTATCCAGGACGCAGGCATCGAGTACGTGACATAAGTCTTTGAAGAAGGCAGAGCAGACAAGGAGAGCCCAACAGTGGCGTACTGCGGATCCGTGTATGTGACGCTGGGGACGAAGGCGGCTCGATCGTCTGTGGACCGCGTTTTAGGTGCGGACTCCGAGGAGGACGCGGATGCCGAGAAGAGATTGTCGCGCAGGATGCGGAAGTCGTCGTACGAGATGTGGGTGAAGCCCGGTCCGCCTTTTACATCGCCCAGGGCGTAGACGCCGGATACGTTGGTCGCGAGGGCGGGCGTGACGCGGATGTGGCCTGAGGGCGTAGTGGTGATGCCTGCGGCGCCGGGGTTGAGAGAGTCTGTGTTGGGGGTGCGACCTGTTGCGATGAGGAGGTGCGAGGCGTGTATGTCTCTGTTTGTGGAGTCTGGGCCGCGTGTTGTGATAGTAATAGGAAGATTTGCGTCGTTGGACTTGGAGACTGAGGCCACTGCTGTGTTGAGGAGTAGATCCACGCCGTCTTCGCGTAGGATGTCCTGCATGCATTCTGCAAGCTCTGGGTCTTCTCTTTTGGAAAATAGCCTGGGGCCTCGCTGGATGATGGAAACTGATGCTCCTAGGCGTCTGAATAGCTGCCCAAACTCTAAGCCAATCACTCCTCCACCGATTACGACAAGATGCTTGGGAACTTCACCCAGCTCCTGGATGCTCGTTGAATCGAGCACCCTGCTCGGCTCGATACTTTGCAAGCCCTGAATCTCGGGCGTCGAAGGTCGACATCCAACATTGATGAAGATTTGATCGGCCGTGACACGCTTCACCTCTCCACCATGAGTGAGTGTGACCTCGACTTCCTTTGGCCCTACAAACTGTGCACTGCCCATCAAGACATTTACACCCGCATTCTTCAATCTCTTCTCGCTGCCTCCTCGGAAGCTGTCGACGATGTTGCGCTTCCGCTGTCTAATCTTATGCATATCAATACTCACATCCCCGCCAACGCCAACGCCATAATTGGCTGCACGTCGAGCTAGATAGGCAATGCGGCCACTGGCTACCATGGTTTTGGTTGGTGTACAGCCCTCGTTCACACAGCATCCTGCTATGTGTGTGCGCTCAATGAGGCAGACGGACTGGCGCAACGAGGCAATGTGGGATGCGAGCGGTGTGCCAGCTTGGCCGGAGCCGAGGATCAGAGCATTATAGTGTGTAGGAGCGGCCATTGTAGTGAAAAGTCTTGACGCCAGAACCCGTGTTGTTGTGACTCTCGTCGTGACGTGCCCGTAATTCCAAGTAAAAGAGAGCAGTAAACGGCCGCGCGCGCTCATGCCCTCGCAATCCGCTCTAGATTCAAATCCCCAAAGACCTACCCTCAAATTCTTCTCGTATATATTTTAAATGACTTCTTGAAATACGATCGACCAACGTCTGTCGTAGTGGTTTAGGCCCGGCCGTGTTTAGCTGCAGAGCAACCTTGGTTCGATTTTGCAGATTTTTGGGTACAGTATGTGGGAGGAGGGTTGAAAGGACCTAGTATGAAGGGGGGAAGTTGGTCACTGTTTATATATCTGCATGCTTGGGCGAATGAGAAGGAAGCAATAAGGCAACAAAACTGCTGGTTTGGATAAAGTTAGAGATGCTGCAACAGGACCTCTTAGCCATTTGCGGGGTCGAGCTTGTTTGGGGTACTTGTCTACCATCAGGGACTACGTAGCATCTCCATCATTGCTGACTGATCCATGTCTTCACGTAAACACATGGACAAAGGGCGTTCTGGTATCTCGACAGTCTACCCCACTATCAACTGCCATCATTATCGATAGGCTTCGACTAGCTTCTTGAAAGCGGAAGGTAGGTTGGATTACATTATTCGCTGTCATGAGGCTATTGTCCGCCCCAATCTGAGTAAGCCATGTCCGTCAGAGTGAGCGCTTACTACAAGTGGGCTTGAATCCGAGATCCGATAGATTCCACCGCAGCTCAGCTGGAGCCATTGAGGAGTATTGGAGAATCACCCATAAAATTTACATGCACAAGGGACAGGATAGCTTGTTGATCATCGATCATTTCCACTCCATTAAGCATTAGACTAATAATAATTATCGTGATGGGAGCAAGCCAATGGGCTTCGGGCTACCCAGCGTTCTCAATGCCATGTGGTTTCAACAGTATAACCTTTACTGTGCAAACCAGTTCGACTTCTCAAACCCCCTAGACAGACAAACAGCCGCGAAGAAAACATCGAAAGGTGCGGCTGGTGCTGAAGCGAATGTATACAACGGTACTTTTAAAGTGCCAGAATGCCAGAAGCGACCGACTTGGGTATCAAAATGGTTTAATAAACCGCGCATGTGCGCTAAAGGACCCGCAGAAAAAGGTGGTGCGGTCCTGATGCATCTCTTCCTCGCGACGCCGTGTTCTATGCTGTGCGGTTCCAAAAATTGGGTCGCTGAAATGCTTTGCAAACAAAAACTCCGTTTCTTATGCATTGGATCGTAATGGCCGTCACCAGATAGATGGTGGTGATTTGCGATCTCAGAGATGAGTGTGAGGATGTGATGAGGATGAGGGTACAGGTTGCCAAGGGTCGTGATTTCAATCCTTTCGAGTGGAAAGCTCGGTGTCAGAGCCCACTGTGTCGCCGTCCCAGAGGCTCTGGGCATCGTCCACAGGCGAGTGAGCACCCATTGGGCTCCTACCACCAGTCGAGTACGAAGAGGAGGAGCCACTGGCCCAGTCGTCTGAATCAGATTGTGGCTGGAACTCCTCGTAGATATCGAGCATGCTGAAACCAGCTCCGTCCAGTGGGTCGCCAATCTCGACATAGTCGTAGTCCCAGCGGAACTCCTTGTCGGACTGTGGGCGGGGAAGGAATTTGGCGCGACCAAAGAAGTAGCAGACACCGGCAACTGTTCATTTTGATTAGCATAAACTCATTGTGTGTTAGTGGGAAGAAACTTACGAAGACTACCGGCGACTAGATCTACAGCGTAGTGATGGGAGAAATACATTGTAGACCACCATAGCCACATGGTATAAAAAACGTAGACAGGGAAGAGCCTAGGGAAAACATGTCCCATGAACAGCGTTTCGAGAGTCGCCCATCCGGAGTGCAGGGAAGGGAAAGCACCGAAAACCATGGGAGAAGCATGAAATCCAGAAGTGTACAGATCAACGCCAAAGAGCTTGTCGATGGCCTTGAGTCCTGCGGCATCTCCGGCAATCGAGTAGTTTGCTGGGGCCAATCCATATGTATTCTCATACCATGGAGGTGAGCACGGGAAGACAATTTGAATGAGAACAGCGGTGATGTTCATGTAACCGAAAGCGCGTGCCCAGATGGGAAGGGTGCCGGGCGGGCCCCAGATGAACATGCAAATGCACACAACTACGGGAGACACATAATGCACGATTCCGTAGGGGATCCATGCGAGAAGATCTAGGACCGTATGCTTATTGGCAGATAGGATGTTGCTCAAGTTTGCACCATAAAGGATATTTTCAAGGGCGGGGAGGACGCGGACCCAGATGGCGGGTCGGTAGTCGGCAGAAATATATCTTGTAGGTGTCAGTTTGTTTTGCTCACAAAGAAGTGTGGTTTGCGTGACTGTGGCACGGCCTACGGAGTCCGCAGAGGCAGCCACGCATTGATTCACGGACGAAAAATAGTGGATTGACGTACTTGCAACTTGAGAATAGGAGTAGCCAGGTAAGGGTTGGGAGCAATGGGAGCAAGAATTGTCTCGTTATGGGTAAACATAGGCCCGTCATGAGCGCAGTCGCGGCAAAAGTCTTCGCAAAGGGGCCCGGTGCCTCGCTGACGGAAAGGGAGAAGATGGCGACAATGCCGAGAAACAGGTACTGGGCATCGTATATGGACCAGGGATGGGTGCGTAGGCTGCGCAGCGTGTCCGAGGGCGACCACGACGTCTCGAGGGAAGCAATAGATGACGTTGGGGACTGGCGACTGCGCATGCGCGACTTGGTGGCCCTCCACTTCCGGCGGACGCGGTGGGGGATGAAGCTGGGCAGGGCCGACAGGCCGGGGACCTTTGTGCGCGAGAGCATGTCGGCGGCGGCAGAGCTGTCGAGGAACGCGAGGTACGTCTTGTTGGTCATTGTCGCTGGCAGCGTCGGCGATCGGGCAGCCTGTGGCGCAGGGGAGAGCGGCGGCGTGAGAGGGCAGCGGCGACACGCGACCAAGAGCTGCAGGCGGGGGGCAGCTTTGGCGGAGAGGGGGTGGGAGAGGACACCAGCAGGCCGTGGAGAGCGAGGTGGAGGAAGAGAGAATGAGGGCAGCGGGCACGGAAGAGGGCGGGTTAGGGATTATGAAAGAGGCCGCAGTGGAAGCTCCGGATGGCTGAGGCTTGCACAGCGCCGGGGGTTGCAAATTAGGTCCGCGAGTGAGCGCCTAGGCCGAGCTGGGCCTACGGGCATGCCAACCCAGAGCGACCAATTTCGTTTACCAGCCCTGACCGGCGGCCGTCGACGCTGGCGCTGCGAAGGATTCGCTGCAAAAGTTGTTTCCCGGACGTTGGGTGGGCCCGCGGCGCTGCATGCCCGCGCTTGCTTGCTGCGAATTCTGTTGCGAAGCTCGCCGCGCCGTGGTTCGCACTGTGCGAGAATGGCAGACGCGACATGCGGCCCCGGGGTTGCTGACAAGCACCAGGGCGCCGCATTATCTGCACCTCATGCTCGCGTGATGGCTCACTTGCACCACAGCCAGTCGCGCCTTTGAGACGAGCACGCTGCAGCTTGGAACGACTGGATGCGCACCATACGGTGAAGGCAAGGGAAAAATCGTGATGTAGTGATGCGTTAGCCCTGCCGTTAGCTCGCAATGACATCAACAGACCGCTTCTCGAGCTCGACTGCCTGGACTATTACTTGCTAGACGACCAAGTCCCACGTTGCACGTCAGGCACTCGTCCAGCGCCCATCCATGTACGGAGGAGCTGTTGTCCATAGAGGCATCTCGGTCCAATCTTGATACGCTGACCCCAGAGCCGTGGAGCGATACGAGCATGGGGGTGCTCTCTCTCTCAGCCTTGCCGCAGCAACCACGACTCCATGTCTCACAACCCCAGCCTCAGGGCACACGAAACATGTTACGCCTCTTTTTACACTCGGCTGCGCTGCTGCCAACGCTGCTGTTCTCTGTGACAAGACGGCCAATCCTGCCCTGCACGAGTATCCAAAGCTGTCACCCAATCGCTCCGCAGGGCCTGTAACCTCACACCTGCGCTGACTGTGTGGTCGGATTAGGCGCTCGGCTTCTCGTATGATCCGCTGCCGTCCTGCTTGTCAATCGCTGTCCAGGCTCCACCGATGCCGAGAGCCAAGCCCAAGACGCCTCATTCGATGCTAGTCGCTGTCCTCAACGAGCAACCTTTGGTCTAGAAACGCAATTTCCTTTTTCTCCGCTTGTCTGTCCAACCGTTTGTTTCGTACGAAACCGTCGGACGAACTCTGTCAACCACAGAAATGTCTGGGTAGCCGAGTCACGACAGCTCTTCTCACCCGTTGGTTCAAGGGTGTAGGTATTACAGTTTGGCCCCTGGTACCCTATTTCGCTTCTGGCTCATTCACAACCGACTAAGACTCTTCTACCGACTTATCAGAGAAAAATCAGCAGAGGTTAAAAAAAGTCTGTTCACATCTAGGCTAAATCGTGAAGAAAAACCTTTCGATTCAATAATAATGTATCGATCATCGGTTGCAATCTCTTTGCCCCTATTCAATGCTAAGGAGTCTCAGTATCTCACATGGCAGGTAGGCCTTCAATGTTCTCCCGAGTAATGTTCACAATCTCTCTCGTCAGGCCTTGCACGTCGCCATCACACCAACCAAATATGCGAAACAACCGTTAGACTTTCAAATTGGGCCATGATCCAGGTCCGGCACGGTTACGCGATTTGCCTTGCACAGTCTAGTAGTCGAGCCACCAGCAGTTGCCCTGTCCGACACGCAGCTCGATGCACACGACGGTCCACGCTCTGCACGCGAAAGAAAACGCGCTTTCGCGCCAGCCCGTCGTATCCGCGTATCCAGCTCTCTTCCCTTCCCGTGCCGCAAATTGCTCCCAGCCCGCAGAGGGGTCTGTGCGGCCGCTGCGAACGCGGGAATCGGGCATTTTTACAACCATCGGGCTCGCTCTTGGTCGGATGGCGAAGATAGATTGCCGCTGACTGTACATTGTCATGTTCGACTGAAATAGTTTCTTTGAGCCTCTCCTTCGTTTCAGATGAATTGTGAATTGTGCATGTTTAGACACGTGCAGATTTGTACTACTACAAGGCTAAACCCATGGATTTAAGCACATGTGCAACGATCCCTCGCGCTGTGCCATACTAATCCAAAACTACGAACAGGTATCCTGTGTCGTGTGTAACCATTCCCATGCAGTACATCTCGAAAGCAGCGTCTATCAGAACTGTACGTTGTTGACAATTCAATAGAAATGTGCTATCTGATGCAGAGCACATCTGCTGAATAGATACATCCAGCCATGTTCTCTGCTTAACCTACGGGGTGTCAATAATGTCCTCCAAAAAGTCATCCAGCTCAATAATGCTGAAGCTGTCTGCCCACTTGCTCCGGAATTGTCTATTCTTGTAACCTCCGTTGATCTGCTGTTTCCAGCTGACCAGCTCTACCTTCCATCCCTTCTTCAAGGCGCGTTCCACATGAGCAAGAAACCCGTCTGACATCTCTGCCTCGGCCCCATCACCCGTGGCTAGGACCATGGTGCTAGGTACGTCGGTATCGATGATGCTCTGGCACATTTTCAAGTGCAGGAGCTCGTCGACACCCTGTTCAACCCACTTCGCATTTGCAGGTGCCTTTGGGGCAGACGCAGGACCCGTTTCAGAGTCACTACCACTGCCGGATCGCATCTGCTGAGCCTTGTACCAGCCGACCTTCTTGACGTCGTTGAAGAACTTCTTCTTCTCGGAATCTTCGCGAACAATGAAAACTTGCTCCACAACATGGCTTTCGTAACCGACCGCTTTAGACATTTCGGTAAGTTTAGCCATGTGGGGGAGCGGATTGGCTTCTCGATGCGAGCCAGCAAATATTCGCTTGCACACCGGTCGGCGTCTTTGCAAAAAGAGAGCAAGACTGTCAAAAGACATGTCGTACTGCTGGTGTATGCCGCGACTTCGAAGCGTGTCTCTGAAACCATACATAATATTAGAAGTATCCACAAAAACATGCAGTCCAGTCTCAGTCGTCTGTTCGGTGATTAGTTGCATTGGTGCTACCAACCATTTTCGATCATCCGGAAAGTAATTCAGTAGCTTGCTGAACAAGTTCAAATGTCGATCTACTTGAGATCGAATCGTGACGGCATTGGCCTGGCTAACAGGTGTTGCAAAAATGGACGGCTGGGTTGCAATCGGCGTGGGCGTTGATGGAGGTGGCACAGCGGCGATGGGCTGAGAAGACCGTGGCACCGTGACAGGCTGAACGGTACGTGGAACGAGAAATGGCGCCTGCCGAACAGCGAATGGTTGGATCTGAGTAGGTGGCAACTGTGTAGACGGCAACTTTGTGGCGTGCTGTGGAGCGAGAGGAATCTGGAATGATACTGGTGTCCCAAGTGGTATGTCGTGCTGCTGATCGCGCTTAACCTCGGTAGGTAGGGGTAGCTGAAGAGGTGTGACTGGCAATACGCTCTTCTTTGATGGACTTGTCGAGGTCCGACGTAGTATCTTGGGAGTTTTGGGGACCTTTTTGGGTGATAGAGAAGAATTGACAGGCTTTTCGATGGCTGGATCTGGTCCAGGGCTAACAGGTCTCATCTTCGCACTCACATTAGAACGCGAATGATCCTTAGGTAGCTTAGGAAATGCTTCGACTGTAGCATCGTTCTTGATCTTGATCGAGACGTTCAATGCATCTTCTGTCGAATCCATCGACAGTGGAACTTGCTCTGACTCTTGTCTTTCTTGCTCAATCTGCTCCAGTTCTTGTCTACGAGCCTTACGTCGCTGCTTCTTATTCAGACCAGTATGTTTTGATAGTTCCGCTGCTGCTTCATTCTCTTGTTGCAAGGTAAAAGTTGATACCTCGAGGACTGGAGAAGGAAGCAGAGCCTCGTCAGAGTTGCTAAGGTCTGGTTCCCGGTCAAGTGGGGGGAGTGTTGATACCGGAGCTTCAGTATTGAATCCCAGGCCTTGGTACAGCTTCGAGAAGTTGCCCAACCCAATCCCACCTTCCTTCTCGCCCGTGGATATTGAAGACCGCGATTTCGGCGCCGGGCGGAGGGTTGGAGAACAAATGTCGTGGACATCGGAATCTATCAAATCGATGACAGAGCTGAAGTCCCAGCCTGAATCAGGCGGTATGGAAGGCATCGGTGCAAGGAGCGTTTATACAGTTCGGCTGTAGTTCCGTGTAGTCGTTCGAAAGGAAGGCTAAATTGAAGATGTAGCTAGAACACGGGTCAGCTTTGTGAGCGGTAAAGGGCCCGAAACTCGAGATTCGTCGTGATTGCCGGTCCCGTGGACAAGTCTTCGATAGCGGAAGCTTGACAGAGCTCTCCCGAAGAGGCTCAGTAAGAAAGAAGGTAGGACTGAGCAAACAACTTACTGTGTAACTTGTCTCGAAACAGTTGGCTGGTGTGCAAGCTCATGATCAGTGGACACAAGCTTCGAAAGGCGTTTCAATGTTTGCTAGCCTCGAATGTGTGCAACTTTGGAGACGGTAGACAATTAGTAGATATGTAGTTCGGGAAGTAAGGAGTGCTGTTGTGAGTGTAGAAATGAAGGGTGGTGGTGGCAGTGGCGGGGTGTAGACGGGTCAAGGTGATGCGCGAGCCTAACATGCACGTCTCAGCCTCACCCGGTCCGTGCTCTGTGAATCATCGACTTGGTTCGAGATCGTTACGCCACCTGATTCATACCCACAGCTTCGTAGATTGACTAACATCACCAATCGCCCGCCCTCGCAAACATTCTAGAAAGATTTGCTACTCGTTTGAACGGCCACTCGTAGTCCTTCGTATAGATGGCCATGTCGCCAGAAACTGGACCGCGGTCATTCAGATTCGAGAGAGCACGTATGAAACTAAACGATACTTCACAAGATTGGGTGTTTTAGTCAAGCTGCCAAGAGGCCTTTAAGGCAGGTTCAATGCGTCACATATGGTACTGTGACTGTTCTCTAAGTTCTGAGGCTTGGATACTGTTTCATTCAATCAGTTGAATTGTTCGCGCGTTCCATTCGGATGTTGACCACGTGTTCCTAAACAGTGAAATTCTGTATTGAGAGTCAGGTCGAATGTGAACATATACATCATTGACCTACTTCGAACTATGAATTGAATCTCGAACCACCCCTCTCCGCAATCACTATTACGCCTCTCCCGCCACCGCTTTCCTAGCTTTCCTAGCTTCGCATTGAGCCTCGGATGTCCTCGACAAGCTTGCCCCACAACCCGATGTCAACCACCAAATCAATACCCCTCCAAACACTCTCCATGCACACCCACCAGAATGTCCGCAGACTTTTGGGCCGGCTACGTCTCCGGCGCAGCAGGAATCATCATAGGTAACCCGCTCGACCTCATCAAAACACGATTACAAGCTGGGACGCTCACCTCGAGTGCCCATGCGACAACAACGATTGAAGGTGCCCAAGGGTTGAGAGGGCAGTTCGATAGCGCAGGAACGCTGGTCAAGGGTGAGTACTTATACGCCATTCAGGCATTACATGTTTGGGCAGAGCGTGTCGGTACTAGGAATGGTAGACTGACGTCAAGTTTGATAGTATAGGCGCAACAGCACCTATTCTTGGCTATGGCGCGCTCAATGCCTTGCTTTTCGTCACGTATAACCGCACCCTCACTTTGCTTCACGAAGACCCCGGGTCTCCGAATAGCTTGGCCAAAGTCTGGCTCGCCGGCGCTGCAGGTGGTCTAGCATCTTTCGTCGTGTCTGCACCAACGGAGCTCATAAAATGCCGCGCGCAAGTGTCGACTGAACACAGCATTACATCATGGTCGATAGCGCGAGATATTTGGAAGAAAGATGGCGTGAGAGGCTTGTACTATGGGGGAGGAATAACGAGTGTAAGGGATGCTGTTGGGTATGGGTTTTAGTAAGTCTTCGCCCATGATTCAACGCTTCATTTGTACTGACTCCCGGCAGCTTCTGGTCATATGAATGGGCGAAACAATCGTGGAGCTCGCCAGATGATAATGATCGAGAAACAGCCATGAAGGTTCTCCTATGTGGCGGACTGGCAGGTGTCGTAACATGGGCATCTATTTTCCCGCTTGATGTGATCAAAACTAGGGTGCAAACCCAAATCGACCATTCAGAGCCACAGCGAAACGGCGAGCACCGCGGTCTTCTAGAGGCTCAACCCAAAACGAAACGGCTAAGCTCGTTTGAGATCGCGAGACACGCGTATCAGAGGGAAGGTCCGCAAGTCTTCTTTCGTGGCCTCGGAATCTGCAGTGTGAGGGCATTTGTTGTTAATGCTGTGCAATGGGCTGTATATGAGTGGATGATGCGACTGTTGCAGCAATCATGAGACAATCTCGAGCATAAACGTGGTTGTGATCATGTACTTGAAGATTTTATGATGCCATTCATCCTAGATCTTATATCCGAAGACCTAGCCTTTTGAGATACAAATGAAATTTTTAGACCCATCACCGCGCACATCTCTTGAATAAATCCTTCAGCACATAAGACTAATTCCCTAATATCCTATTCCGTCGAGAGAAATCTAAATATTGGTGAGAAATAGTTCCTATTGAACCCAATTTCCGCCCTCTGTAAAGGGCTGTGATTTAGCCGGTCCTAGACGCATTAGAAGCTGCACGATATATGCCACCGATACCCTTCTGTCCTTGAAACACTTTACATGATCTGATCCTGAGTCAAGCCACCTGCGTGCTCGGTGTCTTCCATGGCTTCGCCGTTGCTTTGGTTGGTGTATTTGACATACGTCAAGCCGAGAGGCCTGCCACCATATTGGTAACCAGTGAACTTGGCTAGAAAGAAGTTAGCGTGGTAGTCAAAAAGGAATGCTCAAAATATTCACCAATTGCAGTGTCCGCATCAGTAATCTTCTCAAACTCGACGACGCCAGTGCCACGGGAGCGGCCATTAGGCTCATATTGGATCTCGGCGCGTTCGACTTTGCCAATTGTGGTGAAAAGTTCGACGAGATCATCGTTGCTGGTCGACCAGGGAAGGTTGCGAACGTAGATGGTGGAGCTTTGTTCACCTCCAGACGCAGCGAAATCGGTGAAAGCGTTGGGTGGGTTTGAGGCAGCGTTTGGTTCGAATGAACCGCCTGGAGCTCCACCACCGTAGCCGCCACCACCTCCGAACCCTCCACGTCCTCCAAAGCCGCCTTGGAATCCACCTCGACCACCGAAGCCGCCACGGCCTCCGAAACCACCGCCGAATCCGCCACGGCCACCAAACCCACCACGGCCACCAAAGCCTCCGGGAGCTCCAGCAAAGCGATCTTCTCGCACCTCAAGATTACGGCCCTGCCACTCGTAGCCGTTGAATTGATTGATGGCATTGCGTGCATCATCGACTGTCTCGAAGGCAACGATACCTGAGCCTTTCGGGCGACCATCCGGTGCGATGTGAACATCTGCACGAAGAACAGAGCCAGTGTGGGCAGCTTGACGGAACAAGTCCTTCAGGTCCTGCCAGCCTACATTGTAAGGAAGCTGTGCGTTCGTGTTAGTAAGTAAGCAATCATAAAACCCACACAAAAGAACGAGGGGGTACATACGTTGGCAACATAGACCTGTCTACCGGCATTGGCACCTCCGGGAGGCGCGTTGAAGTTGTTGCCGCCGCCATGGAAATTGCCGCGACCAGGTGCGCCGCCGTCGAAGCCTCCGCGCGAGGATCCGGGATTGCTGAAACGAGGTTCGGCCTCGCGGTCTTCGCGGACGTATACGAGCCGGCCCATAAGGTTCTGGTTGCTGAGCGTTGCCACGGCATTCTGCGCCTGCTCCCGAGTTGCATATTCAACTATGCCACATCCCTGTACCCATCAACCATCTTGCTCCTCACAATCAAACAAGCCATCATCCATTACCTTTGACATTCCATTCGGAAGGAGTAACACATCTGCAAAGAGAACTTCTCCGCCTGTCACGTCGTTAGCCCAGCTCTTGAAGCAGCGCACAGCGGAATCGTACCTTGGCGCATAAAGTCTTTCAGGTGATGCCACTTGACATCGTAGGAGAGGTTGCCGACATAGACACGGCGGTCTTGTTGAGAAGAGTCCCGAATGCTCTGCATCATGTTGTCCTTGTTCTCAGCAGGACGCGACGATCCTCCCCGGCCAGCTCCGTAGGACTGATAGCCACCAGCACCCTGCGCACCGCTGTTGGGCGACCGTGAGCGGCGATCAGTGCGGCGAAAGTCGTCTCGGCTGCGCGAGCGGCTGCGAGGAGAGTAGGAGCGGCGGGAGCGACGCGGTGAGCGGGATCGTCGACGAGGTGAGCGGTCGCGCTGATCGTGATTGTCAGTCTCGTACGACATGGCTGGGCTGGGTACCGTAGAAATGGATTAGGTAAAGGTAGGGGAAGAATGGGGGATGCGAGTCGCAGCTGGGCTCGTCGGCGGTGATGGGGTGGAAGAGCAATGAGGCTGCGCGTGCGAAGTAGAGCCAGGTCAGTGCGCACAGGTGAGGTCGAGGCGGGCCCGGGCGGGGTCACGTGACGCCGCCACGCCGCGACTCAACCGTGGGAGCGGCGAGGACGGCTGCCTGGAGAGGCATGGAGAAGCAGTAGTCGCCGTTGCGCCCAACCCAGGCCGCCAGGCTTGCGAGGGCTCGGGAGGGTGGTGAAGGTGCGAGACACGGAGCAGCAAAGAAGACAGTGAGCACGTACCCGGTCGAGGGGATGGTAAGAGTCTCCTCCTGAGTCTGGAGGGCGAGTTCAGCAAGGGAGGGGCAGGACGGACAGAGAAAAGGCAGAACCGTGATGGCGCGAGAGAGGAGGGAGACTGTGGAGGGGAAGGCACGGGAGTGTGATGTGTGAGGGGCACTTACCCATCCTGTGTCTAAGAAGTAGCTACCGTAGCTACCGGTGACACTTGCTGAGAGCCGGGCTCCTTGCCAGCTGAGACGGCCTGTAGGGCCCAGTAGTGCGCAGCGTGAATCTGCACGCAGAAATTGCAGGCCTTCTTTGCCTTCTTTCTGGATGACGCGAATGGGTCCTTGAACGAGCAACGCCTCCCTGCGGCACGGCTGCCCAACCAATGGCAGCGCGTAGTGGAGCCCCGAGAGCAAGACGACGTCCCAGCGGCTTGGGTGCCTCGACGGAGGTTGAGGTTGCAAGACCGATCGGGAGCGCTGCTGTAAGCCTTCAGGGCAGGGTGGGACCTGTCGTGAGATTGCTCGACGTCTGTCGGGGGCGCCGGCGGGCGCTGCGAAGGCGAGGGCGCGG
Organism: Pyrenochaeta sp. DS3sAY3a; assembly: GCA_001644535.1. Classification (NCBI taxonomy): domain Eukaryota; kingdom Fungi; phylum Ascomycota; class Dothideomycetes; order Pleosporales; family Cucurbitariaceae; genus Pyrenochaeta; species Pyrenochaeta sp. DS3sAY3a. The sequence continues at coordinate 1,035,635 of KV441642.1, read as the reverse complement.
GCAGGCAGGCTCGTTGGACACGGCCAGCGCAGCAGACTTGGGACGGAACGCCTAGGTGGACTGAGCAAACACCATGATGGAGAATCTGAAGGAGGGTGGGCCCGCGCCGTACGGAGCAGTGCGAGGTCCAGTAGCGCAGTTCCCCCACCACTTCGGGGGGCCGTGCGACGGGAGCGGATCCAAGCCGCGCCTTCCCTTCCTTCCCTTCGCTCCCTAGCTCCGTCGCCAGCGTCCTCCACCAGCTCCACGCCAGGCGAGCGCGCTGGAGGCATGAGCGCTGCCCGCAGCGCTGTGCTACCAGACACGCAGGCCGTCTTCCACTCACCGTTGCGGGACGGCCAGCCATGAACGCCTGGAGACGCACACAAGCCCGGTCCCTTGACCTGCTGGCTCCTGGCCGCGGGCGTGAACGTCCCCAATTGCTCCCCTTCACTGCCTTGCGATATGCCTCACACATCGCTCCCACCACCCGAACCACCACGACTCCAGCCACAGCACCCCAAATGCATGTTCTGCGGGATTCACGCTGCTATTATCCCACGGCAATGTTTCACGCCGCACACTCTCTTCACATGATGCCAAGCCAGCGCTCGAACCCCCGTCCGGCTGCGATTGCTCCTTCAAACTGTTCCCACAGCGCCCACGCCTTAGTCCTGGAGTCTAGCCTTCTCAGCTTCAGTACTATGCTCGTACAGCAAGCAATCTACTCGGTCCACCAATGCTTTCTCTGCCGTATCCACCTCAATGCCCGCTGGACATGCTCGGCCCGTCAAGTGGAACGCTGTGATGCTCCGTCGGCACTTTGCATGGGTCTTGCGGCTTTGCATGAGGTGCTTGCAATGAGTCGCACAGAGCTAGATCACGGTTACAGTCCGAGATCGTGGCCGGCGCGTTCGCAGAATCTAGGGCTGACAAGTTACACAGCCCGAGGAAATTTTTCCCGCTCACCATTTCCCATTTTCAAGGGCGTCAGTATGGCCTGGTACATCGACGCCGGATAATCACGCACCGAGTTTCCCAAGGCACTCGCTAATGCCAATTTATGGGTCCACTCTCTGGACCGATAAACGTGCCCTGTTTGAGTTGGATACATCTCCCCTGCAAGTGTGAACGGATACGTGCCAAGCCTATCAGGGTTTTCTGGCATGTACCACCTTCTTACCCTGTTCTCATGGTTCGCATATCGAAGCAGTAACATGCTGCGACAATGCAAGTTCTTAGTTCCTTATAGGTCGTGGCGCGATCACTGCTTTCCAACCCACTCCCTCTGGCTGCAGTCGAACCCGACAATATGCGATGCATATGCAATCACCTTGGCTCGGCTGTAATGAAACTTAAATCTAGGATTTTGGTTACGGCTTCGGTCGAATGCGTGAGCAAGTGCATAGTGCTCCAACCAAGTCTCCTCAAGATGCATTGCTCTTCCGGCTTCCTGTGACTCTCCAATCGATTGCATCATAGCCTATGTTTCATTTGCGCTTTGATATAGCTATGGGAACCCCCACTTGCGATTACATACTCAAAAGGAAAGTTTTTATGTCAGGGTGGGAAACACGCCACGGTGGGAAGACCACGCGTGTTCAACGAGTATTTTGGCATTCTTGTAGTTTTCTGATTTGGAGAAAATCCCAACACCTTCCGAGTTGTCTTGACTTAAGGTACAGCAAGGCAGCATGTTGATTCAGTGGATTCATTTTGCCTATCGCCCTTTTCTTCGACGTGCGCTTCGGGTACACTTACCGAGCCCGCCATGAACTTTGCAAAGTGCCATTCCGCTCGACCGGGTCGTTACCGTAGATAAGAATATGCAGGCTCTTATAGGTTTGTACAAAGTCTTCGAAGTGGTGTGGTGAGAATGTTTCCACATCACGATTGACACTCGGATTATTTTGCATCAACGAGCTGAGGTTGAGCTCTATTTGTGACACCATTCTGGTGGGCGATCAGTCAGCACAAGTTGAGACAATTTGCGGATCCAGAACAGGCGCAGAGTTCGTCATCTTCAGCAGTTTCGAGCTCTGATTCTTTGGTAGGATTGTCCAAATCACTTCAGGCGAATTTTCGCAGAATTCTTACAACGCACGAAAGGTCTAGTCTTACCAGGCCTGATGTCGTACAAAACTTTGCACAAGTCTTCAAGACTTTAAACATCTCAGAAAATGCAACTCTTCTTCATACCAAAGCATGCCAAAGGAGCACTCAATACCACCAGACTAGGTGAAATACAGTACACCAGAGGGCATGATGAATTGTCTTGAAGTCGTCATTACTGAGGCTAATGGCCGAGGTAGTCTGGCTAGTACCCCACTCAGTTGTCGATGTACCCATGCGCATCACCGAGAACCTCAGAATAGCCAACCACTGTATATACTGTTGCGGTCTCAATTGGTTGGAAAGGCGAATTTCCTTCCTCTAAATTAAGCCCGAGCGTATCATAGGAGATGGCTTCGAGTTCACCTTTTCCGGATGTGGTAATACCAGACGTCGACCTCTGGGGGTTGATGTTTGATCGCAAAGACCGCGACTTTCCAGAAAACAAAGTCCTGTACCGCGCGATAGATTCAGGTCTACACTATACATTCGCCGACGTGAAGAGGCTGGCAACGCTGTTTGGGGGAGGACTACGCAACCTCTGGGACTGGCAGAAGAACGACGTCTTGGCTTTATACGCGCCAAACGACATCGATATCCCGCCTGTAATCTATGGCGCTTTCTTTGCTGGGGGGATCGTCACGCCTGCGAATCCGGGATACTCGAAAGATGAGCTCGTGTACCAATTGAAGAATTCAGAAGCAAAGGCGCTGGTCACTACGAAGAAGTTCTTGAACACGGCGCTGGCTGCTGCCTCGGAAGTTGGGATTCCAGCAGATCGCGTTCTGTTACTTGGCCCTGAAAAGGATGGATCGCATCGTGTCAAGCACTGGAGTAACATCCGGAAGACATCTGGAGCCCTACGGTACCGGAGACGGCGAGCAAAGCCAGAAGACCTATCGTTCCTCGCATACTCTTCGGGAACCACAGGGCTCCCCAAAGGCGTCATGCTCACACATCGAAACATCGTCGCCGACATCCTGATGATCCACGGCTCAGTCGGGAAATGGTACTCGTCGCGCGCCGACAAATTCCTCGGCGTCCTCCCCTTCTTCCACATCTACGGGCTCACCGGCCTGGTCCACCAGATGCTCCATCGCGGCATCGAGCTCGTAGTCATGCCTGCCTTTGACATGGAGACGTTTCTCCGTGCAATCCAAGAGCACAGGATTACGTTTATATACGTCGCGCCGCCCGTCATTGTGCGCTTGTCCAGAGACAAAATGGTCGACAAGTATGATCTTAGTTCTGTGAAAATGATCACCAGTGGCGCCGCGCCCCTGACGAAGGAACTCGTCGATGCCGTACACAAGAGACTCGGTATCAAGATCAACCAGGCATACGGCCTCAGCGAAACAAGCCCCATGACACATACACAGGTACATTCCCCCAGACCCTTTCTAGTGACCCTTTACTGACCCCCCTAGCCCTGGGACGAATGGTACACATCCGTCGGTTCCGTAGGCAAAATGTTCCCCAACATGCACGCAAAATACATCTCCTCTTCCGGAGACTCCCTCCCGCCCGGCTCACCCGGCGAACTCTGGCTGCGCGGCCCCAACGTCTTCACGGGCTACTGGAAGAACTCCGCCGCGACCGCCGCCGCCCTCACGCCCGACGGCTTCTTCAAGACGGGCGACATCGGCTACCAGGACGCAAGCGGCAACTTCTACATCACCGACCGCGTCAAGGAACTCATCAAGTACAAGGGCTTCCAGGTCGCGCCTGCCGAGCTCGAGGGCAAGCTCATGCAGAGCGATATGGTGGACGATGTGGCGGTTATAGGTGTGCAGGACGAGGCGCAGCATACAGAGGTGCCGAGGGCGTATGTCGTTGCTTCTGTGCGGGAGGGGCGGGGCGAGCCTGGGGAGGAGGAGGCGAGGCGCATTGTGGAGTGGTTGGGAGAGAAGGTTGCGAGCCATAAGCGGTTGAGAGGTGGGGTTGTGTTTGTGCAGGAGATTCCTAAGAGCGCGAGTGGCAAGATCTTGAGGCGCGTGTTGAAGGAGAGGAGTAAGGGCGATGTGCCGCTGGGTGTGGCATCAAAGGCGAAGCTATGATGGACGTTTGGAGCGCATCTCTCGTCGAGTTCAAAGGCCCAATGGGGTCGTGACTTCGAAACGTTTTGCTGTAGTAATACCTCAGTGTAAGATGAAGCTGTGTCAAGTTCGCTTCCAGGAGATGTCAAATGAGGCGTATTTGATGTTTAATACAAATCCGTCATTATTTCGGTCTATTTATATATGTTCGCTTGGGAGCTATCAAATATACATTTCCCTTCCATAACCCCATTCATCAATTCATTTCCAGACTCAAATCCATTCCACATATCAATCATATGGTTAGGCTCGAAATTCAGAGTCCACCGTGAGAGCCGTTGGATTAGAGCATACCCATATCGCATGGTGGGAAAGCTCACAGATCTGGAGAAAATAGGCAAAGTCCTTTTTCGGCCAAGAAAAAGGGAAGAAAAAGATGACCGAAGCCTTGCAGTACCCGTCTAAGGTGAAGAACAAGCCGAAGCTCGAGACTTTTTGAATCGGTGTATCGTGTTCAGTAAACACTGACACTGGCCGAGTTGAGAAGATTTTGACGCCCATGATGCAATTGTAGTCGCTGAACTTTTCAAAAGGGTCGTTAAAGAAAAAGAGAAGCCGAAATTTTGTGGGTGCAATTATTGCCTGTGGTGGGCAAACAATAGATCGCTGGCTGATAGGGCCTATCAAGCATTGCTTCCCCATGGTCCGGTCTCCCTACCCAGGCCAGAAGATCCAGTTGCTCGATGGCCGCCAACGGGAGCCAGGTTTGGGCTTGCTTTTCCGCCACTGCCCCAGGAGAGACCACTTAGACGCTTGTTGCTTGTGCTTGAGGTTGTAGACGCCCCGTCTTTACTCTTATTCAGGTCCTCTTCTTCTTCCATGCTGAATAGTCCTTGCTCTTCTTCGATTCTCTCCCGGCTGATACTGCTACTACTAACCGCACGATCCATACCCAAACGTCCGCCTGAGTTTGTGAGGTTAGATCCGGAGGCTACGCGGTTGATACCAGGGTGCAGAGGATTGCTTGTGATTCCAGCCTCGTCTCGTGAAGACAGTCTCGTACGCTGCAACTGTTGACTGATCATACTCATAGATGCCTGCCGCGGAGGTGAAGAAACGAAAGGACTCGTGTCACCCGAGTTTGGTCGATTCATGGCTCGCAAGGAAGGGCTAGCACCGGGGTGAAGAGTAGAATTACGAAGTGGAGAGCCAACATGTCCGAAAGCAGATGCTCCAGGAAGCGAGCCTGATTCGAATCCTGAGTCATGCGTAGGTCCTCGTGGCTTGCCCCACAAGGATTGGAATCGGGAGGGAGATGCAGTGGCTGCTGAAGGCGATCCGACTTTGACGTCTGATGCTGTTGGCGAAGCACCTAATCGAAACAGCGGAGTACTGCTCTCGCCTTGATCGCGTGAGAAACGACGCATTTGTTCTTGAGGTGTCAACAAATCGCTGAGGGAGTTGGGAAGGAGATCCTCCTCGAATTTACCAATCATGTCCGTCTCATCCCATTCCTCGTCCTTGTATGTTGGTCGTGCACCGACACTTGATGACATCAAACCTCGAGAGCGGTTTGCTGCCAGTTCAGAATGAAGCATCCTCCGGCCAACGGGTTGCTCAACGGACTCGGGAGGAGACGATCCCAACGCTGCCGCCCGGCTCCGGAGACCATCCCCAAAGGCGGAATCGTGTAGATTTCGGAGCGCAGGAGAATCGGCTTGATATGAGGAAGGCGGGGAGTTGGCGAGGAATTTGGCGGGGACAGAAGAGGCAATCGGGCCGTATCGCGCCATATGTGAAATGCCTTGGCTATCGAACGAGGCTGGTAGCGGAACATCCATAACACCAAGTCCCTTCTGCACTGGGGAAATGGGAAGACGCCCATTTTCGTTTGGTGGCGAGCCGTAATTTGATCCAGGATGGGAGGAGAAGGTCGTGTCAATGGTGGGGATCATATCGTACTGATTCTTCTGGTTGCCGTATTCATCCTGCATAGCATAGGGAAAGCCGGGCTGCATGCCGCCGAGATGTGCCTGCATGGTGAGCAGCGAGCTGGTCATGGGAGGCTCCTGGTGGTGTGGTATGTTCATGCGACTAAAGTGGCCGCCGACGTTGCCGCGATTGACGACATGGCCGTTGGGAAGAATGTGGGCGAGAGCGCATTTCTGGCCAAACTTGCAGTTGCCCTGTGGCACAGTGTTAGTGACGACTCATCCGGTGGAGCTGGCCAGTGCCCGGCGGACTCGCCTTTGTGAAGTACTTGCACGGCGCGCGCTCGGTCAAGGGCTCGTCGGAGTGGAGGAAGGGACAGGCTTTGCCCGCCTGGCAGGCGCCTTGTCTGTAGAATTTGCAGGGCACATGTGAGGTATCTGGTCACGTCAGACAGCGGCTGGAGCTGCAGAGCAAGTACGGCGTACTCTTGTTGTTGCTGGGTGGGCTGCGAGGGCCGCCGAAGCCCATCTCGCGCAGGTGAGCGCCGTTGTGGCCGTTGGCGCGCCCGCTGGGGACGGCCATGGGAGCGTTGCCGTTTGCGCCGGCCATTGCACCGTTGGACAGCTGGCGGTGGAGATCGTGCGAAGGCCGGCGAGCAAGTTGCGGGGGATTGGCCAGGTACGAGGGATTGGGAGGGCTGAGCTGGTGAGAGAAGGGCCCGCGTTGGAGAGGCTGTGGTGGGGGAAGGTCCTGGTGGGGTGGTGGGTCGGCGACGTCAGAGGGGAAAGTCGAGGGCGCGAACGCAGTCATGGCTGGCGAGGCGCAGGGCAAACGGGAGAGCAGCACGAGGCAGGTACCAGGCCAGCGAGGTGCACACAGAGAGCGCCCTCAGAATCGGGGGACCGCGTGAAAGAGACTGGTATCACCCGCAGCACTGCTATGGCGCAGAGAAGACGCTAGGCCGCGACAGGCAACGCCCGACAGGTGGCGGTCGCTTACGGCGGGCGATGCGACCGACGGCCAGGCGACATGCGACGCGGAGCAAGGATTCGAGTTCCTGAGAGCAGCAGCGGAGGGCAGCAGGAGGCACCGAGGAGCGAGCAGATGCAATGCGAGGAGCTGGCCGCGAGACAACCGGATCAAGCCAATACATATGCTATGCTGACTACCTAGCCTGTATGTACCTTGCTGCTGCCGCTGCAGACTGCGCCCACACCCTCCAGTGCTGCCTCGTGATATCTCGGCTTGGCCCGCGTGACGCCATCTGGTAGACCCTGGTACTCTGTCGAGGCAGGCACCGTGGGGATGCACTCTGATAGCAGGCGCGGTACGCGTCAAGACCTCCGCCTTTGCCTCGCTTCGTCCCCGACGCGTCGTCTGACTGCCATCCACTACAGAGTCATCTGCGTCGCCGAAGCCGTCATCTGCGTCACCACTGACGCCGCCTCTCAAAACAGGCCCTTCTATTGCTCTAATCGGACCCCCTCCATTCTTCAAAGATATGCAATGCTAAATATGGCTGGCCTAAAACACTCCATGATATCCCCTGACACTCCCTCCCTCTCCCTCTGCCTGAGCACGAGTCATCCACACACTAGCGATGGCCCATCCTGAGTATTCCCGCCGTGCACGAGCTGTTGTACCATTCCATGTGCAAGTCGTCCATCATGTATACCTGGGGTATGCCCAGGTTGTACGTGTACGCGTTGAACTGGATCCCCGAAAGCCCCCGAAACCCTTCGCTGAACAAGACCTCTGTGAGTCGGCATTTGATATACCCCCAGCACGGAGGTATCGTTGCATTCTGCGCCACTACTAGGACCTCTTCCTTCAGCACTGCATCGTAGCGGTAACCTGAGATGCGGAGTGTGCACGGCGTGATTCCATTGAGCGCACAACCAAAGAAACCCGAGTACGCATTGAACCAGTACGCGTCGACTGACGCCCGTGGGCCCGCTCCAAGCTCACCCGGTAGCAAAGTCCCCGCGAACGGTGTGTTCGGGAAAAGACGCCCCGTCAGTGGCAAGAACATTGCTACGTTCGGTTGTGACACCGCAGGAAATGGCTCCCACTTGTCCGGCACGTACGTGAAGCCATTCGCATAGAAGAGGTGATGATAAGGATTCTTCATGGCACTTGCCACCAGCGGGAGAGCATCATCGCCCCCAACAACTGTATCATCGAACGTGAGGGTAAAATTGCCTGCCTCACCACACCAGGTAGGCTCTGGCTGTGTGTCCGTCGTCGTCATCTGTGCTGTCTCACTGGCTTCTGACACTGACTGCGTTGCCTCTGGAACCAATATCTCAGCGCGTCCTGCCAATATTGGCTCGGGGTCATCATCTTCGCCCACGATACTTGTAAAGACAACTGTCTGTGGGCCCCTCCTCTTCGACGAAGTCACAGGGGGTACTTCTGACAGTGGAGTAAGTGCTGCTGTTCTCGTCGTCAAGGGTATAGTCTGAAGATCTGACGGTAAAGGTCCAGTCACTGTTGGGTATATCCCGGACCAAAATGACGCCGTTGTCGTGATACTTGGTGAAGGGAAGACAAAGCTGACAGCGGTGTCTCCAAAGGATATGACTTTCGTTGTGAAGTCGCGGATCTGGAATACGTCTGTTGCATTGGATTGTGTTGTTGTCGGTATACTAGAAGCCACAGGCATTGCTGTAGGTGTGGAAACTCCATTGCCCCTGCTTGACGCGAACGCTGTCGTATCCGTTTGGATAGTCATGAATCCGGAACCGGATCTTGAACTCTGGCTAGTAGAAGCCGACAAAGGTTGCCTTGCAGAAGATGAGGGCGTGAGAATACTAGAAGATCGTACGGATGACGGGAGAGTTGAGAGCAAATTTGAAGAGCTCAGTATCGACCACATTGTTGATGAAGTGCTTCCGCTCGAGCTTGAGGATATATTCAATTGTGAAGACGAAGTGCTGCTCATGCTTGTCGTATTCATGACGCCTGTATTCGTCGAAAAAGGCCTGGGCGTTGAAGTCACGGTGGATGATGACAAAGATAGGAGTGTTGACGATGAGTTCAAAGGAATGGATGTCATGGTTGGGAAAACCCTTTGTGTTGACTCAATATTGGTTATTGGGGACAGCGTATTCGGTAATGTTGACGAGGGCGTGGAAGATGTTCCCAAGCTCGAAGATATTGTACTTTGAAGATTGACGGTTGTGGTTGGAGAGGGCGAAAATGTATCAAGGGACCTTGAAGCTCTCGGCGAACTTAGCAAGAAGGTCGATGACGATTCAACCAATGTTGAGGCCGATAACGATGTGGTAGGGTGGACAACATCCAAAATTGACGAAGAAGAGGCCGAGGACCACAGACTGGGGGGTGAAGCTATTCTTGAGCTGGAGCTGGTTGAAGTTGTTACAGTTACAGACAAGCCAGGAGACGAGGGAGCTAAGCCGCGGCTTGTGGATGTTGTGATAAGTGAAAATGAAAGTGATGATGTCTTCCATATGCTCGTGGTTGCGGAAAAAGGAAAAGAAGAAGGGAATGATGTCCTCGATGGTAGACCATTTGAACCACTTTCGATACGTGAAGACGCAAGCGACAATGTGGTCGTCGATATCGGCACCAAAAGACTAGATACAGACGACGAAGTCATCAATGGAGGAGTATTCGGGTTACCTGGTTGGGTTGACGGTACCATAGTCGTAGTGACTGTAGAGCCAGAAGACACTCGCGTTATAGTCACTGTAAACGCATTCGAAGTACTTGGACGGGGTGAAGCACCAGGTACCGGAAGAATTGATGACGCACTTGCACCTCCACTGCTTGACATTGTTGTTAGGGTACCAGGAGACAGCCCAGGCGAATTAATTATTCGGGATGAAGTCAATCCAATAGTTGTACTGGTAACGAGAATTGACGTGACTGAGGTGATGGTTCTACTCTGCTCGCCAGGCATCGAGCTTATGGTTGCGGACGTTCTCGACAAGCCAGGCGTGGTGGAACTTCTCAACGATGTTGAAGGTTCGAATGTAGGGTTCATTAGCGAAGTGATTGTGCTTGTCAGTACCCGCGATGCGGTACTTGTCCGTCCTGTCAGGCTGATGGTGCTTATTGGTAGGATTGAACCAGAGACAAAGCCTGAAGATGTCTCGCTCCCGAGAGGCACGGACTGGGTAGCCGAAAACAATACTGAGCCGGTTGGGTTTGTGATCTGAGTAGTTAGGGAAATGGTTGATGATGGCAGCAAGATTGTTGATGAGGAACGCACAGGTGGTGCACCGCCTGTAAGTGTTGAAGTTCTGGTCAAAGTGCTTGTCGATCCCTCCAATACAACAGTGGTCGTTATGATAATCATGCTCGAAACCGAGTTTTGCGCTGGTGTGTTGGATCCGCTGGGTTGTGTGTTCAGTGGAGCGCTAGGCGATGTGGATGGAACGATTGGTGTCAAGATAACCAACGTGCTTGTTGAAGTGAAGATGGAGCTTGTGAGTGGCTGGCCACCTATAGTAGTTGATGTACTGGTTGTCAAGGTAAAGCTAGTGACACCTTCAAATGTGCTAGTCAGTATCAATGGGGATGGCCATGGTCTTTGCGGCTGATTCATCGGTGGAGGCATTGTTGAGCGCAAGGTCGTTAGCGGTATCTCCGAGCTAATGGGTCCGGATGAAAGAGATTTTGGGGAGGTTGAGGAAATTAATTCAGTCTGACGAGTGATAGATGTCGTTGTCAGCGAAGCCCCAGACAAGATCGTGGTTGTCAACGTAGTTGCGGGTAATGATTCAATGACTGGAGTCAAATCGGGTGTCTTCGTGATCAAGGTGCTGAATCGACTAGGCGGTGCAAGACCATCCAACCATTTAGTTGTACCATCCACGACCGAGAAGTAATAAGTGCCTCGAGCTGGATTTGAGGGGGTGGCGCCAACGAGAGATACAGTTACTATAGGTCCTGGTATCGTAACGTAGACAATGCTGCAGTCATCGTTGGTAGTCTGAGCCGCGGTGAGGCGAAACATGCTGAGCAGCAATTCCAAGGCGACGAATCCAGCAAACAGAGATACTGCTGCGAAACAGATTGACAGCACCAAGTCTGTTTGATACGGGCCCCAAAAAGCCCGTGTCATTGCAGCGACCCCTTCCCGAAGCTGTCGAAAAACCCGACACGGCCACCAATTACGAGCTCGAGATATCCATAGCCATCGAGCGAAGAAAGGCGGCCCAGGATCCGATTCTCGTGTTGACTTCCGTCCAGGATAGGCTAAGATTGTATTCTGTTCGTTCCCCCCAGCTGCACGTTCGCGTTCGGTATGCAAATCGTGGTAAGATGAGGATGATGAGAGTTTTGAACTTAGGTCGGAGGATCGAAAGGACCGAGAAGAAGTACTAGCAGCAGCACTAGACGATGTCGAAGCTATTGAAAGAGCTGGTGTAGCCGTGTTCTCGCTGTTGCTGCTACGACTTCCGGTCTTGTTTTTACGTCTGTTCCTGGCCATGCTGAAGGATCGAGAGGATGTCGTGACTATGATATCGTGACAAGGAAACTTCTAAAATTCTGTTGAGTAAAAGAAGAGTGTCTGATGTTTGATAGCCTGCCCAAGAGCGTACTTAGATCGAAATGAGTGCTGGCAGCGACGAAGTCAGAGTCAGCAGTGTTAAGCGGCTGCAAAACGAGCCCGGCCATGAAAACTGATGGGAGGGGACGTTGAATGGACTGTTTGCTCCTTCCCTACCGAATCTTAGCAGAAGTTGCGGCAGAATCACGCTTGCCAAAGTTTGTGAAGCGCAACATAATTCCCTGGCCTAGTTGGAAAGATCTGGACTGAAGAGCTTGCGCACGCGCATTTGCAAGATCAAAGTAGGCAGATAAAAATCACATAGAAAAGAATTCAGAACCCCGAGAGGAATGCTTGGAGGCTTGAGCATGTAACGATAGAAATAGTGTTACCTGTCCATCGAGTCTTGCTGGTGATTAAGCTCTAAGTTCCCACATTCGAACATGTCCAGCTTCGTTAGCAACAGCCAGCTGCGCAAAGCTACCCTCACGTTCCTCTTCCTCACTTGGCTTGCCCCATGCTACTGCTGTGATTCTTCCAAGTGGTGTCTTCTCAGTAGGCCAATTCTTGAAGACCGTTGCAGAGGGAAGATGAACCAGTCTCATCGCATTGTTCTTCCATCGGCTTGCCATTGCTAGTACCTGGCCGTCTGCCGAGAAATGGAGGTGTGAGATAGGAGTCGTGAGGTTCTGTAGCGCACGCAACGGCTTTGGAGCCTTCGGGATGCCACCGTTGGGCACATCTCCACCGCGATTCGCAGAGGGGCCATTCTCGCTCCATGCTCTTCGATCGTAGACATTGACTACGCCGCTCGAACTGCCAATAGCCACCCAGCGATCGCTACCTAGCCATCCATCTCTCCCACTTTTACCGCCAAGAGTAATGACAGTTGTTCCTACTGCGCCCTCGTCATTCCACCTCCCTACAACACCACTGTCAACACTCCACTCAGTCACTTCGCCGTTCTTTCCAGCAATACTGAGGCCAGTGCCATCACCCCACCAAGCGAAATCAGCAACACCGCCTCTCGACTCAATGCGGATCTGAGTGACCCATTGAAGCGTTCTTGCGTCCAGAATGTTTATCACACCTCCTCCTTTCTTTGACGAACCCCTCAACGCCATGTACTTGCCATCTGAAGATAATGAAAAGTACTCCATGGTCCGTTGCTCATGCTGTTGGCCGTAGACTCGCGAGACCTTCTCTACCTTGCCTGTTGCAACATTCCAGACATGGAAATAGCGACGTCGCGCACTAAGGAAGATGCGCGAATCTGACGATGATGGATGAAAGGCAGTCGTAGTGAGAGGCGTGCGTTTGATATGCAAAGATGTGAGAAGCGGGTTTGGATTTGGCGGGTTGGGGTTGACGTGGTGAAGGTAGAGAGTTGAGCTGGGCCCTGAGGAGAGGAGGAGCGGGTATGTAGGATGGAAAGACAACGATGTTATTGCAGACTGCAAGGCACTTATTAGTGGCGATTTGAGGAAGTTTGAGGGCTGGCTTACCGGTCCTGCTTTCGAAACATCCTTCAAGCGCTGGATGTCGATCGTGCCAGCTTGGAGCTTGCGTCTCTTTACAAGACTTCTTGAGGCACGTGAGAGTATATCGGCATCCTTCAATAACTTCGCGAGAGGCTGAGTAGAGAGATCCTCTTCGTCGACATCCATGTCGCTGCCGGATTCCATGTCACTCTCTTCCTCATCCATTGTCCGTCTTCTTTTCTTGTTCTTCTGGCCAGTGGCATGTGATGCCCAATCAGGCGTAGGATATAATCTCTCGTATTGCTTCCTCAGTCTCCGCGCATATTCTTTGCCATTGACTGCGTCATCGTCTGCCGTTTCTCGAAGCTTGCGCAATTGTGGCACAGAGGCCAGACTGACGACCAAACGCTCGTCGTCGCTGTCCTCCCATGCTGGTTTATCGTGTTCATCCTCTGACTCGGCCCCCTTGATAACCGCGCCCGATGTTATAGGTGCAGGGACTGGGCCCGAGTCGAAGAAGAACAAGTCCTGGTCTGCGACATGGTCGAAATTGTCTTCCTCGGCGTCGTCCGCCTCCGACGTATAACCATGTGCATCAGCGGTTTGAGCGAGGGAGAACGATTCCAAGCCTTGCTGAAATCCTGCCGAGTCGCCAAATATCATGCGCTCAAGTTCTTCCTCCTCCACATCTTTGGGCAAGATGGGTTGTTCTTTCACCTCCCGCTGCAACGTGATTTTTATGCTCTCCGCTTCGCTCTCTTCACTTTGTTTCTCCAAATCCTGATTGTCCTCTTCGGTATCATATTGCAGTCCTCCAGCTTGTTGCGAACCATCCACCGGCTGGAGCGCATTGGATTCCGCATCGCTGTCGTCGGATCTAGAGCCGGCTAGGAAGTTTGCGAAATCGGTCACGCCCTCGGGGAGATAGGGTTCATGCTTGCCAGCTTTTCGAGTGGCCGTAGCGACAGGTGCCATGTTGGAAGCGCGCGGTTGTGAGACTCGTCGCTCTCTGTTCGCAAAAATTGAGGTTGTCGGCGAAAATTGTTGCAGGGATGTCGGAGCTAAGCTTTGCTGCCCTTCAAGGGCAAGCGACCGTCCGCAATCAACGCTTTTCATGACCTGCCAGAATCGGAAACTCGCTGCAAAACAAATGTTCTCTTCCATGGACACATTTCACCTGGGCTTGAATCGAATCATACATGCATTCCTCGTCTTGTTTGAAATGTACAGAATATTGCAATCGCCTGCTTAGTGGCGGAATCTCTCGCAACTTCAGGACAGCACGACGAGGTGTCCTCCGCATGCTTCAACCGCTGAAAGCCGCACATCAGGCACCCCCAGGCTCACGAGGCCACGCTTGTGCTCCCCATCTGCATGTCCACCTCTTCCATGACTCGCCATCCTTTGAAAGGCAGTCATCGCCGCAAAGATCCTGGCCTTGGCCTGTCATTCTCGGATAGCAATTGGGTGCATATTCCGATTCCGATGACACATTCCGAGCACTACAAAAGGCATACTACTGCTAGTGAATCAGCAACACTCTTCTGCCTTGATTTATTGCTAGCCCTCGATTTCCCATTCTGAGACGAAGAAAAGAAGCCGCTGTCAACGTAATACTCATAACCACTTTCACTTCGTTCATCCCTAATCAAAACTCTGATTCCACTTTCTCTGCATTGAAAATGCCAAATCCCAACCTCAAGGTATCGTTGCTCGAGCCTGAGGAAGCAGAACAGTATATGCGCATACGGCACGAAGTCTTTCGTACTACCGTCAACAAGATACTCTACTCCAGGGGTGAACCCTCGCAGAAGACTCTCGATAGAGTTACAAAAGAAATACGAGACGGTGTGAACAAAGGCATTCTTTACCTCAAATGTGTTGATTTATCTACGGGTGAGATAATTGCTGGAGCACGCTGGCGTTATGTCAAGCCCAAGGAAGAAGGTGCCACAGTACGGACTTGGGAAGAGGTCGAAGAGGACATGAAGATGCCCGAGCCATATGAGGAAAGTGATCCTGGCATGCTAAAAGGGTTGTATGATCTATTCAACAACAACAAGAAAGAGACTTTGGGGAACAGGCCGTACTACGTCCTTGACACACTGGTCACGCTCTCGCAACACGAACGACGCGGAGCGGGCAGCATGCTCATCCGATGGGGCTGCGAAAAGGCAGACGAAGCAAACGTAGAAGCGTACCTTGAAGCAAGTCTGATGGGAGCACCAGTGTACGCAAGACATGGGTTCGAAGCAGTGAAGGAGGTGAGCTTGGACTTGACCCAATGGGGAGGGACAGAGACGATGTCCTTTATCGTAAGTTGATGCTTTGAAATGATCACAGAAACATCCGTTGACAGCTTTATAGCTTATGCTACGACCTTCAAAGAAAGTTCAAACTCCCTAATTCTGAATATTCTGCCCATTTTTCATCGAAATTCCGTTGCATTGCAGATTGAACGAGAAACTAAGCAGGACTTGGCGAATTATAGAACATACCATGGACTTGGTGTATGAAAGTCAATGATTCGGGAATCTGGTATCAGAATTGACCCACAAATGCAGCGTTATTCTCAGTAGAGCTTAAGAAGAAAGATGAGTCTTGAGTGGACAGCCCGTATAGCCTTTATCTATAATGAGAGAAACTAGCCAATTAACTGAAATCATGGACTAGCTGTAAAAGATTGACGTGGTAATCAAAAGAAAGGGTATAATCTAGGTTCAACCTGCGTGACAAAATCTCCAAAAAAATCTTCTACTCTGGATCGAGCTCCCAGTCCTCAAGGTCCATATCATCAAGTGCCTCATTCTCTTCCCACCAGCCCGGATACAAATCAGCATCATCATCTTTGAGAATCTGCATATTTCTGTCAAGCTCATCGACGAAACCCGGTTCTGCTTCCCTCTTCTTTAGTTCTCCACTTGTTGCCTGTACGTTCTTTCTTGTCCAATAGTTGAACCTAGTAGCCCCGTCTTCCGAAATCGCTTCGATCTGATAGACGAGATTCTTCAGGTATCCCCTCTGCAGTGTCGGAAACTCCATGTTGAACCAGATACCAGCCTTATTAACATAATCGAACGAGTTGGTTTCCGGCGTAATCCCAGAGTCCATGACGGTGGCGAACACGTCACACAGGGATGCGAAGGCTTTGGACATGTTCTGGAAGTATATTGTTCGCTCGGTGTCTTTCTTCTGCATGATGCACCGCAGCGGATTATTGGTCTTGAAATTCTTGTTGTAGTAACCGCCAGGCCAGACCTCCTGTTTAGAGTTAACAACGGGGTTATGCTACGATGAAGCTGGTTGTCGTACCCAAATCGTTGTCAATTTTGGATCTGCTTTGTTCTTCGCGTAGTCCTTGGCCTTTCTGCTCAGGCCTCGCGTGTAAAAAAGACACGTCGAAGGAGCTGGCTTCTTCGCCTTCAATGCATGCATTATGAACCAGTCGACATCGTACTTTGTGATGCTATCGCATTCGATGTTTTTTGAGTTTTTAGGCCTCGGGTATTCGGGTTCACAGAACCAGGAGTTGCATCTTTTGTTCGGTGCGTATGTATTCGCATCGACGGCTAAAAGTAGGCAGTAGAATATGACTACAAGTGTCGACTTCATCGTGAAGTTGTTCTGACATGTTGAGGATCGACGGCCATGAGGGGTCGTCCGTATATATGCGGGAAGAGTGAGATGGGGGCCGCATTAATACACGTGAGATGGATCCCCGCGAGGTCTCAACTGCGCCGCAATATGGCTTTGATTCTACCAGGGTGGAATCCTACGGTGGGATTAGACTCGCAAGATAGTAGAGAATGTACGAGTTTTTTTTCAAAAGCACCCCAGGGAACATGACTATCAACGTCACATGGCATTCGAGGAAGGACTGGTAGGAAAGGCTTTTCAAAAGCTGCAAAGAGCGAGACGATCAGATATGTCCAAAACGTGGCGTAGGCCCCTGGTTGGTCTCAGAACTATACCCGGTCTCCGCCTTACACCGGTTTGTCTCGCGAGGTTTAGCTACGATAACAGAATACTCAGGCAGCAAAAAGCTACAATCAAAGTAAGACACTCTTTTGTTTGTCGCAACCTATAAACTGAGCCGGGGACTAAATTAGGGCTTGGTTTTCGGTATAAAAGGCGATTCAAGTGATTGATTCCCCCACGGGCTTTGGACGAACGAGCAGAAGAAGTTTATTATGGATTAAACTATAGATTCCCCCTTCTCAAACGGCTGCTGAAAGCGCGTCCTGATGCGTGTGCGTCACTTTTCGCGCGTATCTCATGCGTTGTCGTGCTGGAGGGAGTTGAGATCTTGAGATGGGTCTCTGGTGGAATAGGAGAGGAAATCGACCGGGGAAGGAGTTTCTCCGGCGCTAACCAATCAGACGTGAGGCCGCCGTTTCAACCTTCCATTATTGAGGGGGCTTCTCGAACCCGGGACCCTTTGACCCTTTAGACCAGCCAAATTTCACGACGTTATGACCTATTGACCCGTTTTTGTTTATTTCACTCTCTGCTGCGCTCATTTCATACACCCCAAAGGCCATTGCCACAGGGACCCTCGCACGTCGAGTCAAGTGCCCCGCCAGCTCCAGACAGCGATACCCCAGACTAGATCACACGCTCTTATGCCCACTTGAGCTTCACCCCCTCGGACTCCTTACTCTGGCCCTTTAGAGAACCTGTACCCGCAGACCACTGTCTCGATTCCTGCGCTTCAGATTCCGAGAACGAACCCTACCGCGATCACAATGCCCGACACGACCAAAGTTGTACCGCTCACCTGCCATGGGCATTCGCGGCCGGTTCCACACATTCACTTCTCGTCCATCGTAAATGAGGACCAATACTACATCATATCAGCATGCAAGGATGGCAACCCTATGCTCCGCGATGGCATCACAGGCGATTGGATTGGCACCTTTCTTGGTCACAAAGGCGCAGTCTGGCAGGCAAGGCTCTCTGCAGATGCTTCTCTAGCAGCCACCGCTTCTGCAGATTTCTCCGCGTACGTATGCTGAAAAGAGGCATGTAGCCACTGCTAACAACACACAGCAAAGTCTGGGACACGCACACTGGTGAAGCCCTACACACTCTTTCGCACAATCACATCGTGCGCGCAGTCGCATTCCCCAATCAACCACAGCCTCAGATCTTAGCGACAGGTGGAATGGAAAAGAAGCTCCGCATATATGACCTCTCGAGAAGCGACTCAGCAACGAGCTATGAGATCGGCGCTGGCGTTCACGGAGGCGGAATCAAGTCAATTGTCTGGACGTCTGATCCTAATGTCCTCATCACGGCAGCCGAGGACAAGAAGGTGCGGTGGTGGGACCTCCGACAGGAATCTACTATTGGGGAATACGCCGTCGAAGGCGTTGTTGGCACTTGCGAGTTGGATAACACCTCCTCTGAAGGCGTATTAAGCGTAGCTGCAGGAAACAGCGTCTACTTCTTGAACAGCTTATCGCCAGGATCACTCATCAAGAGTATCAAGACGCCATATGAGATTGCTAGTGTGGCGTTGCATAGCGGTCAAAGGAGATTTGTCACTGGTGGTAGCAACCAGAATGACACGTGGGTAAGAGTATGGGATTTTGATGAAGAGAAGGAATTGGAAACAAACAAGGGTCACCATGGTCCCATTTGGTCAGCAAGTTTTTCTCCAGACGGAAAACTGTATGCAACCGGCAGTGAGGACGGCACTGTCAAGCTCTGGAAGTTCACATCTGGGCCATACGGCCTCTGGAAATAACCACAAACGAGGATTATGAGCGTAGTACCGTAGAACTATCTCTAGCCAAAAGAGAAAGGAGCTTCGACCGAGGCACGGCATGCTACCAATCCTTCAATGTCATATACATTAGCGATACCCTCATTTCAAGTTCTATACATGCACCTGCAAGTACGTGATTCGCGACACAGCCAACCAGCATTCAGCTGAATCGTACCTTCAAGACTAATGTATATCAGTCTCACGTATGTCCGTATGCCAGCCAGCGAGAACTAATTCCACTTCATCCTTCAGGATATAAGCTATCCCGTCCGGGGCAGCTTAACCCGACATGGGCCGTTGAGACTAGCCGAAGGATCGACATCAACGGCGTCCATTGCAGTGAGATGCATGAGTTAGTACACCCAACATGGATGATGATAGGCAAACTTCGTCACACGTCGATAAGCCGGCCTGGCAAAGATATGATGATAAACATGCCACCAGCCTTTGAACTTACTGCCAAGAGTGGGAGATGTACATTTTTTGCATATAATGTGACGTAGAACCCCGCGACCAATGTCGCTGCAGGGACGAAGCACTTGGAGGTTTGGGTCCATGGGTAGCGTATCCACACATCGCTCATATTATTCACTGACCTCACCCAACTTGATTGCACATCAGTACTAGATCAAAATTCAACTCTCAAGATGTCAGAGAAGAAGCCCGAAATATCTCCTGTTCGGGAGCCGAGTGTGGACGAAGGACAAATGGCTGCAGAGAAGCAGATGCGAGATATTGGTGCGGACTTGTACCTTGAGGTCAGACAATATTCAAGAGAAGACCTCGATGCCGAGAGAAAAATAGTCCTTCGGAAAATCGACTGGGTCATCATGCCAATGGTATACATTCCGGCTCTCTTCAAACCGCACAGTACTAATCATCAACAGATCTGCGTCACATACACCATTCAATTCCTCGACAAGCTCTCGCTGAACTACGCCAATGCCTACACTCTAACGCCAGATCTCGGCCTCCAAGGCGCAAGGTACGGATGGGTCGCTGCCATCTTCAACTTCGGATATCTCTTCTGGGCTCTCCCAGCTAACTATTTGATCCAACGGCTCCCGGTGGCGAAATACACCGGCTCCATGATCCTCCTCTGGTCAGTTCTCCTCCTCTGCCACGTCGCAGCGAAGAACTACGCTGGGATCCTGGCCCTCCGCTTCCTTCTCGGCATGTTCGAAGCCAGCATTAGCCCGGCCATCATGAACATCGTTTCAATGTTTTATACGCGCTCCGAGCAACCGCTAAGAATGTGCATCTTCCTCGCCTTCAATGGCATGGCCACCATGGTCGGCGCTCTGCTCGGCTACGGCCTCGGCCACGCCCACAGCCCCAACCTCAAGACCTGGCAGCTCATCTTCCTCGTCATCGGGCTGCTGAACTTCGTCTGGGCCTGGGTGTTCCTGTGGGTGATGCCGGACTCGCCTGCCACGGCCAAGTTCTTGACGCACAAGCAGCGCATTGTGGCGATTGATCGTATCTCGAGCAACATGATTGGCGTGAAAACCAAGCAGTTCCAGATGGCGCAGGCCATAGAAGCGCTTCTTGATTTCAAAGTGCACTGCTTGGTTCTCATCGCCATGGGCTGTGGCGTGATCAACGGCGGGGTATCGAATTTCGCGTCGTCGCTGATCAAGGGGTTCGGGTTCTCGGGCATATATGCTACCTTGCTGCAGCTGCCCACTGGTGCGATCGAGTTCGTCGTCGTCCCGCTGTGCGGTCTGGCTGCTGGGTACTTCAAGGATACGCGCTGTTGGATCCTTGCCTTTATCTGCTTGCCGCCTCTTGGTGGACTCCTTGGTATCCGTCTTACGTCGCTCGAGCACCGCTGGTCGCTTGTCGGATGTACGTGGCTGCAATACATCATCGGAGCGCCTGTCATTCTGTCCTGGAATCTCCTGACCACCAATATTGCGGGCCATACGAAGCGCAGCACCGCCAATGGCCTATGGTTCTTGTTCTACGCGGCTGGTAATATTGCTGGTGCAAACATATTCTTTGCGAGAGAAGCTCCGAGGTACTTTTCTGCGCTGACGGGTCTCATTGTGTGTTATTGCGGAATGGTTGTTGTGGCGGTAGTTTTGAGGCAGTACATGTGGTGGGAGAATAAGAGGAGGGATAAGAAGTATGGCCAGGGAGAGGACGAGCAGGCTGTGCAGGATGGATTTAAGGATATCACAGATGGACAGGCAAACCATTTCAGGTATGCCTTGTAAATCGAGGATGCTGCCAGGAAGTCGATGCTACGTAGAATTGTCATCGCCGTGCAAATCTTTTCCTCATGACGCAGTGATATTCAAACTCTCCATCCTCTTCGCCAAATCAGTTTTACTTTCTCCAGCATCTTCCCCACCAGGAAAATACCCTACCCCTTCACAGCCCCCTCCCTCGTCAAACTCCACACCCACAATCTGCTGTGCAACCCAATACGCCGTCTTTGTATGTAAACTCGGCTCGACCAAAACATCCTTCACCTTACCGCCGTACACTTCACTTCTCCCCTCCGCCAGCGCCTGGAAGACAACGAACTGATCCCTGGAATATTCATCTACACAGCCGCCATGCTCAAGTTCCGCGAGCAAATCATCCGAGACCTTCTTCACGAGGGTAGGTATGACTCTCTCGAGTTTTCCTGGGCGAATGGCTTGGTCGTATAGCCAGTCGCGGCCGAGCTTCATGCCGGTCGTTGTGGTTGCGACGAGGAGGAGGTAATACCTACGTGACGTAGCTGTTAGTTGAGTCGAAGTTGAAGGCGTTTATCTGCAACATATTTTGGAAGGTGTTATATTCCAACATACCTTTTCTCATGATGCGAGTCTTCATAAGTAACTTCAATATTCCGTTCTGTGTTGTTCGAATCAAAAAGCCGCTCCTCGCGCCGCTCGAACATGATATCCAGCTCATCGCGAAACAGCCTTTCTGTGCCTCTCGGTGCGATTATTGTCGCCTGTATACTTTGCACTTCTCCACGCTCAACCAGCTGAAAAGCAGGCAATCTGTGTTTTAGAGGAGAAATGGTGTACGTTGCGGTTCCCAGCCTGGTACTCCCTTGTGTCCAGCCTCTTGAATGGAGTTGTGTGGTGATGGGTGGGACACCGATGAGCTCTAACATTGGAATCAAGACTTGAGCGATATAGTCATATGACGGTGAAGTGAAAACGTTCGTCCCCCCTGTGATTCGTACTCTGATTGGTTCTTGAGCGCCCGAGAAGAGGAGATATGGTAGGATGGCTTGTAGCACTAAGTTCACGCTTCCTGGTGTGCTTTGATTGATTCTGACATCTCCGCCTTCTAATTCATAATTTGTGCTTTTCTTGTTGTTTGGCGTAAAGCTGATTTCCTTGCTCTTTAGTCCTGCTCCACTAATGCGCGCGTTGCAAGCGGTACCCAGCCATTGCACGCAGGTGAGGTGCTGTGACTTGAGACCTCCGCCTCCTGATCTTTTACCTCGAATGTTTGTGATATTGATGGGTTTTCTGGTTAGGCTAGAGAGAGAAAGGGCTAGTCGTAGGAGTTGACCTCCCCCCTCAAGCGTGGTGCCTTCGAGGTGGATGGACGGCGTTTGAGTCGGTTTTGGCGACATGATTGCTGAACGGTGTGAGGCGCTTTTCAAAATACTGCAAAGATTTCGATGCTGCACTTCTAACAACAACAATTTATAACTTCTTGGAACGAGAATCATGGGATGTCAAAGGATATCAGCGATGTGGCTCAGGGGAGTAGTTTTGAGTGAGGCAGGATGAGTCGACACCATGTCGCTTTCGAAAACAGTCATCGCTGTGGCTGTGCTCAATCTGATTCTAGATTGACAGACTATTGATGGCAGCGAGAGACAGATGTGGTTTACTGGTCTACGAACATGGCTAATAATCAAGTAGTTTGTTGGGCTGGTGATTCACGATGGTCTGAATGTTGAGTACTTAGTCTACCTACTATATTTGTACCGTGTAGTTAGTGCGAGGCCGGAGATTGCGTCATGACAAAGGAGGAGCAATATCTCATCCATACCATCATGTCTGAACGGCGGTGATGATTTCTGAGTACAAAAGTAGGAAATACGTCGGATAATCTCTCCAAATCAAATCTGAACTGTGGTGGAACTGTACTGAGTTTGAAGCACTCGAATCCAACAGTCGGCGCGGGTCGTGGCACGTGCTTCCGTGCTCCGAGGGTCGCGGGCGTCATTTGGGCAACTCCGTCATGCACCGAGGCCGAGAACTTTTACCACGAGCTGTCCTAGTGCTCAACCCCACGGCACGGAGCTCCCTCTCTCTCCACATCTACCGCGTCCAGCACCATGTGGCATATCTCCATAGCGCGTCACGTCATTCTCACAACCAGGTAGACGTTCGGTCTGCCGCGACAAGCAAGCGATGCGTGGGCTGCTAGCTTTCTCCACAAAGGCCTGGCACTCGCCGGGCAACGGAGTGCTGCTTGCTCACTTGCAGGCGCCCATGGCGACCCCGACGGCGACAATCTCAAGGACATTCGCTCAAAAACAGCTTCTGAGGCCAATTGCGCCTGCTCCCGTGTCAAGAAGCTGCGCGGTAGCCCTCATCCCCGCTTCGAACATCCTCCGGTGCGCCGTCGCAGGCACCACCCGCCGCAATGCAGCACACCTTCCTGCCCGCATGTTTCATGTCTCTAGGGCGCTAGCAGAAGCCTCGATCAAAGCGCCAGCGAAGCACCGCAAGTCGTACAAGGAGGAAATCAAAGAGAAAGGCATCGTGGACGTCGAGGAAAACGATGGTGAAGCTGACGCCGAGGAAGAAGGCTTTGCCAAATCAGAAAAGGCTGCGCAGGCAAAGCACATCAACTTGAGCGCAAAGCTGAGCAAAGATGGTTCTGGCGCAGGAGGGTCACCAGGCGGCATGAACGAGATCTGGAGGCTTATCAAAATCGCAAGACCCGAGATGGGCACCCTCTCATGGGCTTTCCTCTTCTTGCTGTTTGGCTCCGCCATTTCGCTGTCCGTACCCTTCTCTATTGGAAGAATCCTGGACGCCGCCACTTCTGCTGATAAAACTGACGGACTACTCTTCGGGTTGAACATGACAACCTTTTACTTTGCGCTGGGTGGAGTGCTTACTGCAGGAGCAGGCTTCAACTTTGGTCGCATCATCATTCTTCGAATCGTCGGGGAGCGCATTGTTGCTCGCTTGCGATCACAGCTGTATCGCAAAACCTTCAACCAGAATGCCGAATTTTTCGACGCCAACAGAGTCGGTGATCTTATCTCGCGTCTCGGCTCAGACACCATCATTGTAGGAAAGAGCATCACGCAGAATCTATCTGATGGGCTCCGCGCTCTTGTCAGTGGTGCTGCTGGCTTCGCCATGATGGGCTACGTAAGTATCAAACTCACAGGCATCCTCGCCCTTATTGCACCTCCTGTGGCCTTGGTGGCTTTCTTCTCTGGTCGAGCACTTCGAAATCTGAGTCGGAAAATCCAGAAGAATCTGGGCACCCTGACTAAGATTGCTGAAGAGCGATTAGGAAATGTCAGAACAAGTCAAGCCTTTGCCGGTGAAGTACAAGAAGCTTCACGCTACAATCGCCAGATCAAGAGAATATTTGCGCTTGGAAAGAGGGAGGCCATCGTAGCTGCATCCTTCTATGGAAGCACGGGTTTGCTGGGTAATCTAACCATCATCGGAATACTCTACGTCGGAGGCAACATGGTCAAGAACGGAGTTATTTCCATCGGTGAACTCTCTTCCTTCTTGATGTACACCGTTTACGCTGGCTCAAGTATGGTGGGCCTGTCGGGCTTCTATGGCGAAATGATGAAGGGTGTAGGTGCCGCCAGTCGCCTCTTCGAACTTCAAGACCGCAATCCCACGTTATCCCCTGCTAAGGGAGAGCCTGTAAAGTCCGCTCGCGGGCCAATCCAGTTCAATAACGTGTCGTTCAGCTACCCAACTCGACCAGCGGTATCAATCTTCAAGGACCTCAGCTTCAAAATTGAGCAAGGCACTAACGTAGCCATTGTGGCACCTAGCGGAGCTGGCAAATCGACTGTTGCCAGCCTACTGCTGCGTTTCTATGTCCCAACCACTGGATCGATCACAATTGACGGAAGAGACATCACCACTCTGAATGCGAAGCAGTTGAGGAGGAAGATTGGATTCGTTGGACAGGAACCTGTTCTGTTCTCCGGCACAATTGCTGAGAACATCTCATACGGCGTGCCTAATGCCACCCGTTCCGAAATCGTGGCAGCTGCACGAAAAGCCAACTGTCAATTCATCAGCGACTTTGTAAGTATTCAATTCGTCACATTCAAGAAGATTCGCGCTAACATGATACAGCCCGATGGCCTTGAGACGCACGTGGGCGCAAGAGGCACCCAGCTCTCTGGCGGCCAAAAGCAGCGAATCGCCATCGCACGAGCACTAATCAAAAAGCCTGACATCCTCATCCTTGATGAGGCCACGAGTGCTCTTGACGCGGAGTCTGAAACCCTTGTCAACCAGGCTTTGAGCAAGCTGCTCCAAGAGAAAAACACCACGATCAGTATTGCACATCGTCTTTCGACCATCAAGCGATCTGACCGCATTCTCTGCATTAGTGCTGATGGTCAATTGGCCGAGGAAGGCTCATACGAAGAGCTGACCAAGAAGCCTGATGGCGCATTCAACAAACTCATGGAATGGCAACTTAATGGAGGAGAAGTCGAGCCAACGAAGACTCAGCCAAGACCAATCGGAGTGGAAGAAATCGAGAGAGAGCTCGAGTCTGAGGCTGAGGAGACGAATCGCAATCGAGTCTGAATAAGTCTCAAAAATAACACGGCTTTGCGGCATGAAGGCAAAGACGTATGCGCAGAGACCGAGCATCATTTCCGCTCGACCTAGATCCATGTGCCACTGCATGCCAATTGCATGTAATCGAGGCAAACGCACCACGAAGTGCACTCGGTGTCCTCCTGGACACACAATCCGACTTTTTCCGAATTTCGCTGCACTCAGAAACGACTTCTGACTCAGTTTTCTAGGCGAAGAGGCTCAACGGGTGGCTTGCGTGGTTGGCATAGCACGGGCGTGGTGTGATTTATCGACGATGGGTCATACGATGCCCAGCATCAGGATACCATCATTGGGAAACGGCGTTTGAGGCACCATCGCATCACCTTGTGCAGCCCAGAGGTACCCAGCAAGGCGGCGTACCAAGCATGCAACTGTATAATAGTCCCCTCTCAGCACGTACTGTACGCTCGATATACAAATAGCTTGTCATCATGTCTCCCTGTGGTTCATATGCTCTTGATCGTTCCTACGGTAGCAACTCGACTCTCTTGAACAGCGCTCAGTCACACTCTCCACCGCGGTACTCGTCGCTCCATCTCCATTTGTCTACGGCTCTGCATTCGTTGCATATTCTATCCCATCCATCGGTTTCTGGAACGAACGACAATTCAGTGCGGAAAAGTTCCCGCGCGCATTAGCTTACTCACCACCACATAGCATCATTCATCAGGTACGAGACACCACAACCCTTGAAAGGAAAAATCCCAGCACCAATCAAATCCAAAATGCTAAGTCACCAGTGCAGTCGCTCATCATCCATAGAGCGCAAGAGAACAAGCGTCGAAGTCCTGACGTCATCCACACGAATTGAAGCTCTGAACGCGGCGCGATAGTAATACACAATTCCCAAGATGTACATGGATCATGAAAGCGTACATATACCGTGCCACAGCAGCAACCCCTCAGCCTCTTCTTCAAAGGAGTGCTGCTACCATTCACCAATGCTCAAGACTGCGCAATTTACCTCGTATCGCATGATTCGGTCGACAAGCACACCCCACAAAGCCGTACCCATCAACTTGGCCAATACAACGCACCTCCCTGCTAGACGATCGCTGTCGTCGAGTCCGACGCGCTCAGAGAAGTCGGCAAAGATGGAGTCCTTGAAGAAAGTAGGGAATAGGAAGAATGAGCCACCAAAACACGAGATAGTGCATTTCCCGGGGTTGATGAGCGAGAAGAGGAGTTTTGGCGATTTCAGAACGGTATTGCACACAGGCTTGTATAGCCAGATTGTTGCTATGGAAGTGCCTGTCAACGGAGAAATTGGAGATGAGGTATGGGAAATTGAACGGACTTGAAGGAAAGGAATGAAAATATTGACATGGGATCGCAGGTCCACACCGTCGATCAAATTCTACTTTTCACATCTGGAAAAGGCCTCGCGACCGTCAATGGCAAGGATCAAGAGGTCAAAGCCGGCGATGTCGTTGTCGTACCCGCGGGTACGCAACATCAATTCGTAACACTCGGAGACCAGCCTCTTGAGCTGATTACTGTTTACTCGCCGGCCGAGCATCTTCCGAGCTCAGTGCATAAGACAAAGGAAGAGGGAGATAAGGCCGAAGATGATGGCATCGACGAAGCGCCCGAGTGGGCATTGAGGCCCAAGGAAGAAAACGAGAAGAATGGACTCGTGAATGAGAGCGGAAAATACTGAGCTGCATGCAAGATATGCTGCAGGGAATGTGACGAGAATACGAAATGTAATATCACATGTACAACGCAATTTGTTACCGATCAGTTACGTCAATAGTCTTGGTTTACCTCGTCCCTCGGTGAATGCTGCTTATCAGATGCAGAGATAAATTAGATCAATGCTTTTTGTCAGTGCGCACTTTCTTCGTTTTACACTTGGACCCATGAGAGAGCAAAGCTGCGGCTTTTCTCAACACCCGGATACTTTTTCGAAGCGATGTCGGAGCGACGTAGGTGGGGATCGCGTTCTCGCGTCATTGCGCCTGCCCATGCAGAGGAAGCTTGATCTGGAAAGCGAATAATTGTCCCTCAGCATGTCGTCCATGTATGATTACCCGTAGCGTGTTCCGCGGATTTGTAAAGTTAGTGTTCTAAGCCCCGCTAAAAAGGGACGGATGAGAATTGCTTTTAAGATCCTACGGAAATGTTGCACAGCAATCATGGTGATGGTGTACGTGTTCCTCGAAAGCATGCTCTCCAAAGCACCGAAGGCCTAGGTTCTTGAGAAGGATTTGGACGCCTGAGACCTACATAGACCTTGGGAATCTAGGGATAGCCCGGATGCCCCGGAATGTGTTGCTCCTGTTTTCATCAGGCTCGCAAAGTATGTGATGCTTCCTGATTCGCCTCCCGATTCCGTCTCTTCAGAGTTCGTATGCATGGAACCAAGAAGGAACCGATGTCGTTATTGCGTGATGCATATTATATCGCTTAACGCTCTTGGTCGGAACAAGTAGCGATGCGAGCCGTGGCCTCTAAGAGAGCACCGTGTGGAAGCTGAAGCTGAGATAGCGAAGCATACTAATCCCTGGGTCAACTTCCTGCATAGCTGGCGCTCCTGTCTCTACTCTCACATCGCTGTATGACGATGTTTTTCAATTGGACAGTCTATGGTGGCTGAATAATATACAGCGTGAAGATGAAGTTGATCATGGACACGTCCGAGACGTGCCATTGTGTCTCATGAGGGATTTGAGGGGTTTGTGGTTGCTGGATCCCAGTCCAGGGTTTTGACTACTAATCAGTCGCATAGAGAGTGGAGGCCGACGAAGGACATGTTGAAGGAGTGCAGTCAACCTCAAGAAAGGGCAGATAGAGGAGGGGTTGAGTTGATGCACGAATAGTCGAAGTGATATGGCGCTTGACCAGATTCGACCTGGGCTGGTTGCATCATCGTGGTTGTGGAGGAAGCGACGAAGGAGGGGAGGAGCTCCGCATCTCAGACGAGCACCACCACCTATGATCTCACGATGGGCTGCAACGTAGTGGCGAATGGTAAATTCGCCGATTCAAGGGCCATTACAGTACAGTATGCAGCAGAGCACATGAGCATCCTTCTGGTTGTGGGGCCGCTAACCACACATTTCAACTTTTGAACGTCTTGGGCAGCATCAGAAGTGGCCTGAAAGCATTGCATGGCTCAGGCTCTTGACCACCTCGAGCCTCACTGAGATGTAGATGATCAGATAAGAAGAGTATTACCATAAATTCGCACTGGTAGTACATAATGTATTAAGCCTGTATGAGATGCATGCCAAATGTAGAAAGGCGACCCGCAACCTTGGCGTCTTCCACGATGCGATTGAGGTGCAGTACGCTGTTTGAGAGTACGAGTCGCGAGTGGACACATGGTTCCGAGGAGCTGCAGGCGGAGCGAGCGAGGGAGAGGCTTTCTATCATGGGAGTCTGCAAGCGGCAGGTGGAGAGCCACAGCGTGTGTCCAAGAGGATCCAGACGCTGTTGTTAGTGCAAAATATCATGACGGTCTGTGGGCTACAGCGATAATACCGAGCAATAGACTACAGATGTCAATTTCCAGCGTACCTGGACAGCAAGGGCTTATCAGATGCGGCGCTGGCCGGAAACCGGCAGTGGAAAGGGAATTCCATGGCTCGAGCCTGCGCCATCATGTGCTGAGAGGGTCTGCGCGCCAGTTGCGCGGCTCAGACGTGTGCCCTCAGCGGTGTAGCCCTGGCTGGAGGAAGCACAAGAATAGAAGCTGAAGGGGCGCAAGGATACATCCGTTCATCAGGAGACAGTCTGTCGGTCAAGGGCCGCGCACAGTCGAGTGCCGAGCGGGCGAGGGCAGGGTGGAAGTAGATTTAGCAGAGCGGTCGGGTAAAGCAGGACGGCGGCGCCATTGGGAAGCGGGCGGGCTTCCGCGACCGCTCGAACGGTTGTGTCATTCGGCATTATAGCAAATTGTTGGTCAGAACGGGCCTTTGCTTTGCGATGCTCATCTTCACAGCCATCTGAAGGCGTCGTGGATCGGCGAGAAAGCCCGCCCAAGAAGACCCGCAGCGGCCGGGCTCCTGCTCAAGCGTCACCACGCCGTCGCTCGCCCTTCAAATGCTCCTCGCCCGCGGCCCAGCACACCCACTATCCTAGCCTACCTCGCCCTTTGCCCTCCCCTCGCCGTCACCGTGTCCCCTCTGTCGACCTTTGTTGTGTGCAGGCGGCTGTCTCTCCTTCAGCTGCGATTGCCACCACGGCCGCCGCAGCCCTTGCGAGGTGAGGACCCCCCCACGATCTGATAAAAAATATCTCCATCAGATAACTGCCCCTCAACGCATCGCACGTCTCCGCGTTCCGTGGGCTTGCCCTGCTCCCCAACGCTGCCCCGGCGCTGCACTCGACAATATCCTCCGCACTGCAATATTCAATGTTGCGCCCGAGTAACGTCTGGCTAACCATGGCTCCCGCTGCTAGTCCCCTTTATTGCGTCCGCGACCCGACCGCTTCTCCTCCACTCTTCACCTCCACCTCTGCGCATGGCTTCCACCACCAGCACCATGGCGACTCCTATTCCCACCACCGCCACCTCCCATCCCGACGACCCAATTCCCTCGGAGCCTCACCAGATTCCCCAGCTCACCCTCCGCCCGTCACGCTCCCAATCACAGCCTGAGCACACTTCACCAAAATCGTCGGGCGAGTCGATACTATGGAGCACCAACAGTAGCGACGACTCCGAGGCCCCCATGACACCCGTCACCGAGCCCGACCACGCTGTCGACGAGATCATCGACAAGCTGCAAGACCTCCCTGCCGCTGCCGTCAGTCTCCCGGGCCAGGCTCGCCCACGCCGCGCCTCAACCACGTTGATCTCCGACAGCCCGACCGACATCAGACGCATCCTAGGCGAGGGCGAGACGGCAACAAAGCTCATCAGCCAGTGCTGCGGCGGAGGGTGCTGTTTGCTCAAGACATTGGCCCCTGACGCCTCCTCAACCGGCTTCGTGCCTGTCGTCATTCCCGACAACGATGCCTTCCGAAGCCTCAAGCTCCAATTGGGCCCTCTCTCGCTCGACAGCCAGCTCACAGACACAACTCCGATGCCGCCAGTCATCATGTCTTTCGAAGCCCTTCCGTCCAAGCAGGTTGACCATGTCTCGCAGGTACACAAGATGCCTCCCAAGTTTGTTCAACCACACCCGCCCTATGATGTCTACTCCGCACCGCTGTACCACGCACGCGAGTTGACCAAACCCGGCGCGGAGAAGAGGACCATTCACTTTGATATCGACGTCACCGACTATCCCGACGAGGGAGGCGTTGATTTCAAAGTCGGTGGTGCCATTGGTATCTGCCCGCCCAATTCACAAGCCTTAGTCGATGAGCTGCTCGACGTGCTCTGCATCCCCAAATTTGCCCGCGATAAGGCTGTCACACTCAAGACCACAACAGGACGATGGCCGACCATCTGGGGAGAGGATCAAGCTCGCGAGCTCATCACAACGCGCCGCGAACTTTTGACATGGTGTGCAGATATTCAATCCAACCCTCCCACCAAGAACCTCCTCCGCGTCATGGCCGAGTACGCCGATGCACCTAACGAGAAGAAGATCCTGACCTACCTTTGCTCCGCCCAAGGACAGGCTGCTTTCTGTGACTTCCGCACCACTTCACACTTGACCATTCCTCAGATTCTAAGTGCGTTCCCATCGTCAAAGCCACCGCTACCTGTACTACTCTCCGTCCTCACCCAGCTCATGCCACGCTTCTACTCCCTCTCCAACGATCCCCACATCTCCTCGGCGCGCCCTGGCCTACCTGGAACCCGCCGCCTGATCGAAATGGCTGTAACAATCCATGAAACCCCCGATTGGCACGCTGGCTCGCCTGTACGAACCGGAGTTGGCAGTGGTTTCATGGAACGCTTAGCTCAGGCTTTCATCACTGCCGAGAGCGAAGGTATCGACCCCCGCAGCATTCTCGACCTTCGCGTTCCCATTTTCCGTGGACTCATGTCCAACCCGCTCTCCAAGCAATTTGGAGGTGAGGGACCCATGGTTCTCATCGGAGCAGGAGTTGGCATGGCTCCTTTCCGTGGCTTCATCCTGAACAGGCTCAAGAACGCGAACTGTGCGAACAAGATCTGGCTGATCCAAGGTGTCCGTGACTCCATGCTTGATGAGCTATACTCTGGGGAACTTGGTGACCATGAGCGCGAGATCAAGAAGGTCGTGCAAAGCCGCAAAGCCAAGGTGGGCGGTTCAAACGAAGTCAAGTACGTCCAGGACGAGGTGCGTGTACAAGCCGACATAGTTTGGTTCGTCATCAATGCCCTTGATGGTCGTATTTTCGTCTGTGGCTCTAGTAAAGGCATGGGCGAGGGAGTTGAGGATTCGTTGATTGAAGTTGCCATGCAGAAAGGTGGCATCAGCAAGGCACAGGCCCAAGAGTTTTGGGCAAAGAAGAAGGAGGATGGACAGTACATTGCCGTAAGTGTTTCTCGCGATTTTGAACTCACTGGCCTTCATTAACAGTTGTACAGGAGACCTGGTAATACCTTTCGCATCCTCGCATTCATTCCTTGTACATATACCTTCGTCGTTTCGACTTTTACTTCTTCGATCGCGTACATAGCTTATCGTTACCATTACTACATCGCCAAGGCGTTAGATAAAAAGGTGTCAATAGACCAAAACATGGGCGGTTATATTTGATTGATAATACTTTCGTTGTATTTTGGGCTTGGGTTGGTCGTTTAAATCTCGTCATCTGCACAAGAGTAAGGCGTTTGGATAGGAGTTGTGGCTTTTTCTCTTTCACCTTTTCCCAGTTGTACTCTGGGTTCTTGGCTGTTGTCGCTTATTCGTTACGCAACTGTCATTAGTATCAATCAAATCCTCGCAATGACATGTTCTCTCCTGAAAGCTATGATCAAATGTGAGTTATACATGAAAGTCACATTTAAGTTTCATATCAAAGATTGGTGATGAACACACTTCAACGGAAAATTAATACGACTCGCTCCACCTTCCGCATTATTCCCCGATAGCGCCGCAAACGGGCGGCTCAATGTGAAGAGTGGGGTGCATAAATGTGCCCCGGTAGTCTGGAGATCACCGCGCTCGTGCAGTTTTTCCTGCCACGCTGCAGAGACGTTGGGGCTGCGGTGCAACCCGCTTTGGCAGTTCCTTGTTCGAACCTTATCCGAACGACAATCATCCGATATGTTGTACGTAGCTGATTCAAAGACTACGGAGACTGGAGTGTTCTGTGTTTTGCAAGTTATCGGGTTGAAGTGCTGAGATGGGCGTCGTTAGTACGGAGCAGGATTTTTTCTGCTTTGGCTCGCAACATCGGGTCGCTCGACACGTTGGACTCCAGGCGTCCGATTTTCACTGTGAATTGTCACTCAAATTGGAAGTGTTGTTGCCCATTGCGAAAAGTACATCCTGGAATGCGACAATAGAGGACCTTGACCGAATGGCTCAGTAGTAGAGCGGTCGGCGCCCTTTAGAAAGTGCCTGCTCTTAAGTAAGCCGTTCACATGCAAAAGGTGCGCAAAGCTTTGGATTCGACGAGATTATCGTCTTACATTAAATTGACTATCATACATCCTTAAAACTCGGAATATCCTGTGGTAACACTGACATCCATGCCCCGCTGACCGAACTGTTCCTCGAACCATTTGAATAGGACATTGCACAGATTATGTCTCATTTTACCACCATCCCTAGCATGAAATTCAAACTCGAGAAACTTCAGCTTAGACTGATCGAACACAGCAGCAAGGTGTAGCTTATCGATGAAGCTAATGAGTTCTTCATCAAGTCTTTTCTTCTCCTGCTCAAGGTCTTTCTTCTCTAGAGGCCATTTTCCCCGGAGTGTCTCGGTGTAGAAGCATCTATCCGGGTACGACAGGCCATAATCCGATATGCAATTTTGCTCTTCGTGCCAATCGTAGTCATCCGCGGCCACACCATTGACAATCGAGGGAAATTCGAAGACAAGCTGAATGTACGTCAAATTTTTCATACGTGTCATGAGCAGCAGTTGCAATGCATTGGCTTCTTCATCGAGAACTTCCCATCCACAGCAAGAATATTCCGAGATCGCTTTGAACCCTTCACTGTTTGGAAATTGTTCGAGCCATTCACACAACCATTTCATTGTTGGTGCATTGTATGTGAAAACGGTACGTGGCTTGATGAATATCAAGACACTCTCAAAGAAAAGTTGGCGCGAGACGCAACACAACGCTGGAAAGTTGTGCGAAAGATAATGTTCCTTGGTATCATAGGCTCCGTTTTTAGAATAGGGAAAGTGGAATTCAGAAGGAGTGTTTACGACAGGTTGAGGATAGAGCCAATCTGGCGCGGCCGTTTCAAAGACGAGATCGTAAATCAGATCGCGAATCTCGCGTGGCAGTCGAAGGAGTCGAGAGGATTCGGTCATCGTCGCGGTTTTGTTGGGCGGTCGAAAATAGTCGTCCGTTTGCTGATTGTTGTGCGCTGGGTAGTTTCAGACCATGTGTTCGGAGGTTGTGGGGAGAGCGAAAGGGGTCTACATTTGACCACACGGCTAAATTGCAGTATGACTCAAGGTGGTTGAATGGATGAAATATTAATACCAACATCTTCCATTTTAAACCCGCATTTATACTCGCAGATGTGCTCCTAGTATTTTTTTGGGCCACTGCAATGACGATTCTGGTCATCGAAAGAGCTCTGTTATGACACAGGACAACTGGAGGATTGATAAGTCTTCAGTCGTCTTGTATCCAGTCACCGTGATACTCCTCATCACTCGTGTCATAATGTAGTTGTGCGCATTTGAGCTCAACGGACATGGCTCCAGCAAGGAACTCTTGAGCCAGCCAGGAAATTATCTGCTCAGCTAATTTGGGACTCGTCGAGGAAGTCCAACCGTGAAATCCAAACCCAAGTTGTTTTAAATTCGGCACTTTGAAGAGGCGGTGCATTTCGTACATTAGTATAGTGGCAGTGAGGTTTTCGTGGGCATCGATTGAGCCATTGGGTGCATCGATTACGTCTTCCACCGGGGTTGGAGACCTTTCAGGCCGATGGTACTCATCGCCAAACATGATCTCTAATGACCGTAGACTCGGACAGAGGGCGATCAATTGATATCCTCTGGTCTGTTCGATCCCGTGGAAATTCCGGAATGTAAGTCGGCGTATCGATTTGTATCCAGTACCAGCCGGAAAGGCCGCCAGCGATCGAGTCAGCCAAGCCATCGTTTGGAAATCGCGTAGAACAGGTGTGATCATGTTGAGGTAGATTGACGTAGCTTCAAAGTAAAGTTGACTCGAAACTTTGCAGATGGGTGGAAGACATTCTGACCAAGGGGAAAGATCCCGAGCAAGTGCAGCTTCGTAAGTCAAATCGATCATAATAGTCTCAGGGTCATCATGGTAATCGTCCAGGGCATAGCGAATGACATGGTCACGAAGTTCGCGTGGGAGCTGCATTAAAGAAGTTTGCAACGCCATGTTTAGCATTTGCAGCTGACAATGGTAAAAGAACACGAAATTCAAGATACAAATGTGAAAAAAGGTTTCTTCTAATAAAGCACCTCAAAG
Source organism: Pyrenochaeta sp. DS3sAY3a (assembly GCA_001644535.1). NCBI lineage: Eukaryota > Fungi > Ascomycota > Dothideomycetes > Pleosporales > Cucurbitariaceae > Pyrenochaeta > Pyrenochaeta sp. DS3sAY3a. The sequence continues at coordinate 1,000,460 of KV441642.1, read as the reverse complement.
GAGGCTCACCGGAAGTGTGACTCTTGATGGTATGACACATCTCGATAGGCTAGACACGAAATCGCCTAGCCCACGTGGACTCGAGATGCAAGTCATCTCATAGGCTTTCTTCTGTCGAGTTGAGTTCAGAGATAACGATTTTACTTCGTCACACACGGGAAAGTTTTGTAAGACCTAAGGAATGTATTTAGCTTTCATTTTCATAACTACTATACTATAATGAAGATGTAGGAATGGCTCAATCATAAAATCATTCTGTCCATCTATGCCTACTTCTGGATCGTAGGCAGAGCCTCTCGTTCAGGATAAGAACTTAGTCCTCAACCCATTCAAGCCCACGAATTCTTGGCCTTTGGCAGACTATTCTTGCTGAAAGACTTCTTTGAAGGTATCGAAATTCTCCCTTCCAACCGGACCAGCTCCGAAAACTGCGAAAACAATATTTTCAAACCATCCACCGAATTCTTCCATCTCGATTACGTCCTTCATCTCATTTGCGACCAACTGTGGCGGGCAACCATAAGCTCCACACCCCATTGCTCCAAGGACAAGACTAGTCACGCCGCTCGATGCTGCAATCCTTAGGACTAGGATGATCTTCTCTCTTAGATCCGTCACATCGCTCTTTTTGGCGAAATTTTGTCCGTCTTGTGTGAGTTGGGGTTGACACGGCGCCGCTACTGTTATCACAGCTACAACATGGCGGTCGTCTGTTGCCAGGTCTGCACAATCCTTGTCCAAAGTCTCCTTGAACACCACGACGTCTGGCGAAAACACCCCTGCACAAGACCCGGGGCCAGTGTTCGGATAGGGATACCACTCAGGTTTAAGCGTAGCATAAAGCGTACTCGAATAACATAGCGCCTCCTCTTGTGTCTTGGATAGCGAGTAGACCCAACCACCCCCTGGCTCACGATCGCTGGCCAGATTTAGAATACCGATTTTGCCACTTGATTTGATCTTTCGAGAAAGCTCAAATGCATCGCTATTGTGAATAGATACGACACTTCTAGGGAAGTCTGGGAATGCTGCGCTGGCTTTGTCGAGCTTGGGTAGTTGGGATGGGATGAAATAGCTGTTCAGTGAGCTATTTGGAGTAGACTCAGCAATGGAGGGAGATCGTTCGATTGTATCCTGACAGACTCTGCGGCGTGCTGCCAGGTCAAGCATGATGAGGATTGTGATGTTCCGTGGATGTCAACAGCCTTCTCATCTTCTATATACATGTTTTCAAAAGCGTGGTTGCCTAATTTGCCAAGGCTAGTTGTAGTACACGTTTTAGAAGTACATAGTGTCTTCTCGAGAATGTTCCGATCATGTTCGATGATCTCGTTCATCACTGCTTGAATATGTCTAACGAAAATTCCTGCAGCTGGGACTTGGTGGTAGTAAGTTCTACAACCGGATTACATCCACTAGCTGCTTGAGTCTGGCTAGCGTCCCGTTCCCTCCTTTTGAGGGCCATGCTACGAGATAAAAAACCGCTTAAAGGAACTGCCAGTAGAAGAGCCGGATTCTAATTCGGCCGTTGTGGGCTGCCTAGAGGTGGAAGGTTGTGGCTCCGAGGAACCTAATTCGTCAAAACCGATTTAGGTTCATGCCATGTGCCTACTATTAGGTATGTAGGGATATGCAGCCCCAGAAGACAGTTCAGTATCGAAATTTCCCAAGCGAGACGCCTCCTTAACCTGAACACGAGGTAGCCAGTGCAATGTTTTCCTCAACCGACAAGCTCTTGCATAAGCTTGACCAGCGTCATAAAAGACACTCAACATTTAAAACTGTTCTCCTGAGGAAAATGAAAGGCTGACACTTGTATTACTTTGAGAGAAAACTATGGCATCTTGTTCCGTTCGAGTGGGGCCACTTTACCCCATGAGACTACTTGCTTGTCGGAGTTTTCTTGCTTTTTTTCACATGTTTAGACGCCTGATAGGCGCACTCGTTGACGCATGTTGATAAGGGACCGTACTCGGTGTTTCTGCTGGGTCCGGGGCTCTGACAGCCACCAAATTCAAGCATCAGCTTACTATCTAGGGCGACCAATCTATTCTGTCCATGTCAGCGTGGGGTCCATGACTCGTGCGCACAATTGGGCGCTCTGCAACGAACTGTAGGGACGTAATTGCGACATACCTCGTAGGACCTTGAAAAACTGCGGGTCCTTCCGCGCAGGCTCCTCTTCGCTTAATAAATCGAACGTACCATGGAATCTATCGAAGGGCCTTGAGTACTCTATCAACTCTTCTTCTATCATGAAAAAAGGACCATGAAGTCCTTCAAGAACTACTGATTTAAAGAAGAATGTTCCGAAGGCCTTTATGCATTTTGTAGTGCTTATGTCAGGTTTTTTGGACGAAGCGAGAGACCAGGGTCGGGCTCTCTGAGCCGAGAAACAATACTGTTTGTTATCTCGAGCGACCCATGCGAAATTTTAAACAACTCTTCTAGGCTTAACTTGCTTGCACCATGCGACAGAATGCTCAAATGATAGCAAATATGGATGACCGCAAAGAGCATGGGGCTGCGCTCGCCGAAATTGATTTGGTAGATGCGGCTCATCATACATATTTAACACAGGAAGTTGTGGTCGCATAGCCCTACAGGCATTGAGCGCCGCATGTGTGACACAGGCCACTGATGCATAAAGTAAAACACGCTAGGTTGGTGGAGCTACCGAACCACTTAGTTACTTGCTTATCCCTCTCAATAATAGCTTATCCCTCTTTATATTTTCGCCTCGCTTTCTCACCTCTTCCCTCGAGGATGTTCGTCACTGCTGAAACTTTGATACGTTATTTGAGCCCCAATGGCTAACTTTGGTCTTCTCCTCGTTCTATCGGTTGTGAACCTTTACTTGCTTTGGAGGTATCTTCCTGTGCTTCTCAGCTTCCTGTTGAGCACTTTTCAGTGGATCCACTCGTGTATCAGAAACATCTTCCATTTGGCCTCGTTCAAGGCACGTACTGGACCTGACCATCGAGACCTCCCGCGCATGAGCCGTTCGCCATTTTCAATAAGAACAGAGTATGATGTCGTGGTCATTGGCTCAGGCTATGGTGGCGGCGTTGCAGCGTCGCGAATGGCAAGAGCCGGGAAGAATGTCTGTGTGCTGGAAAAGGGTGTCGAGCGGTGGCCGGGCGAGTTCCCACATAACTTTAAGGATGCTATGAGGGACTATCGAGTATCTGGCAGAGTACTCGGAAAAGATTTTAATATGGGAAGAGACTCTGGTCTGTATCATACCGTAAAAGGAGAAGGGCAAGATGTCTTTCAGGGATCTGGACTTGGTGGAACAAGCTTGATCAATGCTGGCGTATTCCTTCGAGTAGGAACAGAAGTATTGGCTTCTACAGAGTGGCCTAAGGAGATTAGAGAGAAACCCCAAGAACTTGATAGGTGTAAGTGGAAACCTGAAATTTTTTAGACTGTTGGCAAAACGCTAAACATGGCTAGATTACGATCGCGCGGAAGTCATGCTGCAGCCGACACCTTATCCTCCCACACATCCATTGCCCTTGAAAGCAGCGATTTTCGAAAATGAAGCAAACCAAGCTGGGGTCCACGACAAATTCTACCACCCACCACTAACAACCTTCTTTCAAGCTTCCACCAATAATGTCGGCATTCGAATGAAAGCAAATACAGGTTCAGGGAATGAATGCACTGGTGTAAATGATGGCTCCAAGAACTCAGTTCTAGTCACATACTTGGCTGATGCATGGGCCTGGGGTGCCGAGCTTTTCTGTGGTGTGGAGGCAAAATATGTTCAGGAAGGACCAGGGAGAGGTTACATTGTGTTTTATGACTTGATTTGTGAGAACGGAGCCAGGCGAAGGATGTGGGTTCGTGCTGTAAGTACTTCATACACGAGGTTACAGAAAAGATAAACTAATCTCTGAAACAGCGAGAACTAGTTTTCTTGGCAGCCGGCGCTCTGAGTACAACTGAAGTCCTCCTGCGATCACGGAAGCACGGATTGAAAAGTTCTCCCCTACTTGGGCAGAACATCAGTGGCAATGGGGACACGCTATCATTTGCATATAATTGCAAAGACAACATTGGCAGCATGGGCCGCCAGACAACGGATTTTGCACCGAAGATGTGTGGCCCAACAATTACGAGCTGTATTGACATGAGGAATGCAAATGGCGCTGTTCGAGAAGGATACATGATACAAGAAGGCGCAATACCCGAAGCATTGGCACCAGTGATACAGGCATTACTCGAGTCACAGAAAGTCAAAATTGTATCAAGATCCTATCACGGGCTAAGGGGATTGTTTTCCAGGGCGAAGAGCTGGGTCCTTGGGGCGTACGCCAATGGTGGCAGCATGTGTCGTACATTGGTTTTTCTCACAATGTCACATGACGAAAATAAAGGAACAATAGCGCTGGAAAAAGATCTGCCAGTGTTGCGATGGTCTGGAAAAGGCTTCAGGAAGAGTAGGAAAAAAATCGACAGCCTTCTTCTCAGGATGACCGAATCTCTCGGTGGTATTCTCGTCGAAGCCCCATGCTTGACCGTGCATCCTCTTGGAGGGTCAGTGATGAGCTGTGACGGCACCTGGCTTGGAGGGGTAGTCAATCACTGTGGTCAACTCCTTAGTGGAAGTTGTGGCAACGTATACAAAGGTATCGTATGTATAGACGGTTCCGTCATTCCTACTTCTCTGGGTAAGCAACATTTTCTTGCGTTCAAGCAGAAAGCAAATATACACTGAAGATACTGCTCACATCCAAGTACCCATATCAGCATTTCTACTACTGTAGTCAAGACATTAGAAAGTCCTTCGGAACATTATTCTAAGAGTAATAGGTACTTAAAGCACTTCACGATGTCTTATCTATAGTAGAAAAAATGCTGGTAGGGGGGCCTAGAGGCCTTTAAGATCTCTAACACACCTGCGGTCATTGCTTTATTTCACACTGAGCCTTGCATGATAGTACTCTGACACGAGCTTCTAGGCGCCAATCCATGTGCAACAATCGCTGCCTTAGCTGAAAGAGCTTGTGATATTATCTGCAAGCAGGAGGGATGGACAATCAACGATACAAAAAACTCCCCAATTGACTTAGGCAATCCCATAGCAGCCAGTCAACAACCATTGATGCGGAATTCACATGAGGGATGGCAAAATGCACGAATCACTACTGCAAATGGAGGTATACAATTCGACGAAGTTCTACGTGGTCATCTATATCGGGCGGATGGCACTGCAGATTTTGAAACCGCGGAATCAACAGCTAAGCAGCTCTTTAGCACGGCCGAACTCTCCCTCACCGTCGAGGCACACTGGGTTGATCATGGCTCTTACGTAGGGAAGTGCTGTGGAGCTTTATTTTGTCCAAGCCTATCTGCAGGGCCACTTCTTGCAAAACATGGACGTGTCAGCTTCTTTACGCCTGACCCTGATGTGTCGGATGCAACGAACATGGTTTACCGAATGGATTTAGAAAGTCTGACGGGGGAGCACTTTCGATTTCATGGTTTCAAGCGACTTGATTCCGCCGCAGCACTCTCAATTCCGGAAACGTGGCGCGCGATGACTACATTGTACACAACAATTACCAGCTTCGATGGTAAAATTGTGGCAAAGGGCATACTGAATCTTACTCTACAGGGTTTCATCTCTGAGATGGCATCGCTACGGTCACGCCGTCCAGGTACCGCACTTGACAGTGTACGTACGCAAGTTCACTTCCTCAACTTCTTCGCTAGCAATGTTGCATCTTATACCTTCAGCATGTTCCGGTCATTACAGTACCCAAATTCGTTCGAAGATACAACAGGCCATTTCACCAAGCCTGTCCCGTCCACAAAAACTCTCATCGCGAGTGATGGGACGAAAATTCCGATGATGATCTGGGAACCAGCCCCTCATACTCCGGCGAGAGACACTCCTATATTATTCATCCCTGGCGCCGGAGTAACCGAATATATCTTCGCTCTCCCAACTGTCCAGATTAACACCATTGATCACTTCACCTCTCGCGGCTATCGCTGCTACCTAGTTCTACCTCGTTTCAGTTCAACCAATGCCGCTAGGAAAGGCGATACAGTGTACGATGCAAGACTCGATGTTCGAGCTGCGCTAGAACACGTGAGAGAGCAGGAAGACGGGAGGAAACCATACGTTTTAGTCCATTGTCTGGGCAGTATAGCAATGGGCATTGGACTACTAACAGGAGACGTTCCAGCACATTGGATGAGAGGAATGACGACTAGCCAAGTATTTGTCAACTTACACTTCAGTTGGGACAATGCATTGAAAGGAAGGTCCGAGTTTCTTTTGAAAACATACCAGGTATGCTTGATGAACCTCGTTCGCTACAAAAAACAGAGCAATGCTAACACGCTGCACACAGCGATTTGCCGGAAACTGGTTCTCCTGCCATTCTTACCCATCCTCACCCTGGTTCCAATACCTCCTCGACCAGGCCCTCCGCTTCTATCCTGTCGGCAGCAGGCGCGAAATTTGCAACTCCATCGTGTGCCATAGATGTGACGTGCCTTTTGGCCGCTGTTGGACCCACAAGAATCTCAATCGTGCAACACACATGCAGTTAGGACAAGTCTTTGACGGCACGCACATCAATTTCATGGCGCACCTTACTAAGATCGGATCTTTGCCACCCCACCACGTCCGCACCAACAAGCCAGAACTGGAAGACCTCGTCACAGAGGAGAACTTAGCGAGATTAGAAGGATTGAAAATTTGCTTTTTGAATGGGGCTGAAAACGCGGTGTGGAGTCCGCGAAGCATGAAGGCGAGCTATGACATGATGAGAGAGAGGTTCCCTCAGGGTTGTTTCGAGCATGTGGAGGTAGAAGGGTATGGACATATGGATTGTTGGATAGGGCAGAGAGCATGTGACGATGTTTATCCCCATGTTGAGCATCATTTGAAGGCTTGTGGAGGGTAATTTTGTATATGTCGGCTACGCTAGAGGACAAAACCGAGCCTAGGAATGTCACGGGTGGATAAATCATTCTTGACGAATCGTTTGGTTCTTGATAGACGAGTGGATTCTAGTTGAGACTACCTGGTGTCTTGTGTAAACAAGCTATTCTTGCCTCACCCATGAGGAACAACTCTGCAATTCTGTACTGCAAAACAACTGGAATAATCGAAAAATCCGACATACCCCTACTTAATTGCTGCTTCCTACCTCCTCCTACTACCTCCTGGTTGTTGCCCTTAGATGTTATGCAATGCCTCTTCTACCAGGTTGATCTCGGTGGGAGTGTACATCCAAGGATGATTCGCGATCCGGCGAGAATGATAACAGCATTCGGGGATGTATTCGTAGTACTCAATTCCAGCGGCCCGAATGGTGTCAGCAAAGGCGCGTCCGTAGGGTCGGCGATTATTCCAGTAATATACTTCAAGTCGCTTGAGATTCGGGAAATAGTCGATGGAGTCTAGTAGGTCAACCAACCAGTCGTCGTCGTCGTCCCGGTCAACACGCGTCAGAATGAGCGTCTCGAGCTTACGGGGAAGCAAACGCGGAGACAGTGGCTGTGTGCTAAGCATGCCAGCCGGGATGACCAGTTTGCGTAGATTGGGGAAGACTTGTGGGAGGTTGCGAACTTGCGCCTTTATCATTGGGTCGAGGTCTTCAGTGTAGCGCATGTCGACGGGCCACTCCACCACCGTTAATCGGGCACTGAAATAAGCACAGAGATGATTGAATTGCAGTGCATCCCAGTCAATGTCGCTGTCTTTGTCGCGAACTAGATTCTGGGCTTCTGGAACCAGCCCAAGAAAGCAGGGGATGTTGAACAGTGCTGTTCCTCCAAGATGCAGTTCCTTCAACCGGGGCATCATAACCACGATCAGCGGCAGGAGCAGGGCAACATTGTGAAACACACCGGGTTTGAGGGCCCCTATCCAGGCGTCTTTGAATTTCGGATTGATTCGCGATCGCTGGATCTCCTGGATGCATTCGCTTATGATGCGTCCGCCAACTTGAATTTTGGGGAGTCGGCTGACTTCAACCATGCTATTCAGCAAACGTGGTTCCTCTGATTCAACCGTGAGAGAGTAAGTTTTGGACCGTAACTCTGGGTATCGAAACATATTGGCCAGTAGGAGGTGGGCATTGCGAGTTTGTAGAATGGGTGCATGCATGAGTGCCTCCTGCGCACATGGCCATAGGTCCTTGCAGGACAATGCGAGGCCGCGAAGGTTCTTTTGGGGATGTGTATCCTTCAAATTTCCAGTCAGGTTGAGCGCAATCTTGAGCTTCAACTCAGCGGGAAGGCAAGTTAGGTGAGGTGACAACGTAGGTGACTGAGTCGACATGATTGTCGCTTGAGCTGACATGTTGGTTGTTCGAGTTGATATGATTGTCGTGATTGAGAGGGGGAGAATAGCTTTTGTTTATATACTCGAGTAGACCTGATGTGTGAAATTGTGAATGTATGATGACTATGTGTCGTAGGAGTGAAATATGCGAACTACTTAAATAGTGCAGAGGTGGGCACTGTGCACGCACGTGATACGTGATAGAGCTCCGTTCAACTCAACCATAGTTGATATTGTTGACCCCGCATATTTCAATAATAACTTTGTAGTAACCTAAGCTGAGCCCATTGTCGCCTCCTTGACAGATAATTCAGCGACGGCCTTTTCTTTGGAAGTTCCATATGTATCCGCATATCGTCCCAATATCCATTCTCCGACCGTGACAGGGGGATACTTTGCCTTCTCCTGTTCTCCACTGTTTTCGAATTGTGGGAAACATTTGACGAGGAAATCAGGGTTGCCAGAGAAAAAGAAGGGCACGCTATATCGTTCACGGCCGCTTCGATTGATGACACGGTGAAGATTGGATATATACCGATCGTTTGTCCATCGCATCATGAGGTTTCCAAGGTTAACAACAAGAGCGCCCGGTGTCGGTTCGACATCGATCCATGCTTTGAAATCACGGTCGAACACCTGGAGGCCACCCACTTGATCCTGCATGAGGATGGTAATGGTGCCGAAATCCGTGTGTGCTCCAATGCCTGCATAGAATCCTGTATCAGCATGCATTCGGATAATTATCCTTTAACGTGCGACATACCACGCTCTAACTCCGAGGCTTCAGGCGGCTGTGGCGGATAATGGAGTAATCGGAGTACAGCAATCGGCGTTTCTGCAAGTTCAGGTAACCAACTGTCCTCCACTCCCAATGTTAGACACAGGGTTTTCACAATGTTCTCGGCTAGCTGCCTCATGGATGCATGGTATGTGTCCACGGTCTTCTTGAACAGCGCCGGATTTTTGACATGTTGTGGGTATTTGTTCGGGCCTAGACCAAAAGTGTTTGCAGCAACCTTGGGATGAGATACTGGCAAATCTAGACCAAAATAATAGCCTTCTTTCAGATCTCCTTCGGTGCGTTTTTCAAAGTTTTGAGCACGAAGCCTTTCGTAACCGCGATTGTAGCCACCGATATCTGAATTCGAGTCAGCATCATGGCTGTGCTGGCTTCGAAATGCTAGAGGTTACCTTTGTTATACGTTTCCTTTACTTCTAGAGGAAGAGAGAAGAACTCCTGGCAACAGGACAGCAACTCCCGTTGCAGAGATTCTGGAATGCCATGATTCACGAGCTGGAAAAATCCAGATTTCTTGCAGGCTGCACCGATCTGGTTCACAAGGGCACTTCTTGCTTCAGAATCTGTACTCTGGAAAGCTTCGGTATGTCAGTAAAGGCAATATTTTGATTATGTGGTGGAGAGTTACCTGAGAAGTCAATCACAGGAACCGTTGTAGTCGCCATTGTTCGAACCAAAACTAAAACCTTTAGTGGGTAAGCGAATTGATATTTTGGATTCCAGGCTATCGAATTTGAGAAATATTGCTCTGAACAGGTTGTCTAGGGGAAGACTTTAAAATCTGGCTGCAGGTGCTAACTCACCCGCGGGTGAGATCACCGTATGTGACTCGCCCGGTCCCGAAATGATAAGGCCGCCCAGTTTTCAAATCCATCATGCAATTCATTGGCTAGGACGTAATCTCGGCCGCGAGATAGTTGGTACCGAGTATTTCAGCAATTTCTCGATCAGGTGGCAGAACATCTTAATGGAGTGTGTCACTTTGCTTGTTCCTTGGAAAAATACTTTGGTAGGCACGTTAACCCAATATGGTAGTCGAGGTAGAATTAGCGAGAGGACGAAGTACTTAAGTTGATAAGGGCACACCGGGCTACCTATGCTATGTTACACCACATGCTAGTCACCCGACTAATGACAAGTTCAGGTTATGTCAAGTACTCTATCCACAAGACGAAGTCAGCGACAACCTCTATCATGCCTGAATTGCGCTCGTCAGAAGATTCGCTGCAGCAAAACCATTCCTTGTACAGCATGCATCGACCGTGGCCAGGATGCAACATGCCATCGGGAGTCTGTCGAGGTTACATCAACCAAACAGAGAAGACGTATTAAAAGAATTGAACGCCTTGGCTCAGAAGACGAGCAGCGCGCATCCACCCCAGCACAAGCTGCGTCCCCTCCTTCCTTCGCGTACAATAGAGATTTCACCAACGGCCCAACGTCAAGTACGCCGCATCAATCACCGGTCACTCCAGCCTCCTTTTCCCAATCTCGCGTACCTCACATCCAGAATGATGCAGTGGTCACTCTGGAGTTTCTCTCACATGGTCGGCAAAGCATACTTCGGATGGGAGATGCTGCTCAGTCACCGTACAATGCCACAACGCCTACCCAGAGAGTGAATGAAGCCTTCAGTTGGGATCCTTTAGTTACAATAGAACAAGCTCGTTTGATACTCGCTTTTCATCAAGAACATTTGGCCTGGATGCATAATGGCAAGCACATTTATCATACTCGGTACGACTGTTGCTAATACGAGGAAAGTCGTGCATATGCCAACTTTCCGGGATCAATTGGAATCGAAGATTTCAACTGGGCCAAGTGAGAAAAGCTGGTTGGCATTGTATTATGCCTTGATTTGTGTCAGTAGTAATTGAGGCGTGCATCTGACGTGTATTTAACAATTATTCATAGACAACTGCGTACCACGCTGATGATTCTGAATTACTTGACATGGGCATTTCAACTTCAAGTAGGCAAAGCCATCTACGGAGAACTTCTGTTCAACCTGACTAACGCTTTCTTCGCAGACAGCTTCGTTCAGCTTCTGTATAATCAAAGCATTCAAAGCTTACACGAGGCGAACTTCATGGCCAAGCATACACTTTTCAGTGTTCAAACAATATGTGTACTACTGCAGGTCGCTTATAATCTGGATCAAGGAGACCTTTTCTCCGTTCTTCTTTCTGCTGCAATCAAGATATCTCAATCTCTCGGGCTCAACCGCCTAGGCCCTGATCGAGAGGCATTTTATTGTCCTGAAGGTATTACTCTAGCGCAATATCTCATTGAGCGGGAGGTCAAAAAGCGAACTTGGTGGTTTCTGGTTCGACAAGATTGGCTACAGATACCCTTCCAGAATACTTTTGTCATTCACGCAAATCAGTTCAATACGCCGGTACCGCATAACTGCTTCAATGACGAAGAGCGCATGATACAAGATGGGAAAGTAGTATTACAACCGAGTACTACATACACCCAGAATAGCTACTCTAATGAGATACACAAAGGTTCGTTGATCCCAGGATCCCAGCAACCATGCTAATCATGATCCAGTTGCTGTGGTTATCTGGAAACACCAGGAGAAGATGTGTGCTGCTGGTCACCCCGGAACGAGCCGTGAAGGCTTAATGCGACTATATGAGCAGACTCTGTGGGCAGATAAGGAGATCAAACAAAGATACAAGGAAATGCCAGGCTTCTTCCAAGAATTGAAATTGACTTCGGATGGGTACCCTCCCCATGTTAAGAAAATATCCTCGATCCAGCTTCTTTCTACCGCACACAAGGTGGGTTCCATAAAGTCAGGATTTTAGCTCTTTGAAAGCTAATGTCTCAAGATTCATACTATTCATCGTCATTTTCAGCTTCAAAGCTTTCGCGACCCCATGTTTTCATATACACAGGTGCGTTTCACTTTTGTCCGTGCTACCTTCCGATCTTGCTAAATGCATGAACAGCAATCCTGCCTTGCCAGTGTAGGCCGAGATGCGATACGTCCTGCTGAGGAGTGGAGCTCGATTGCCCGGAGAGGAGGTGCGCTGCTCGACGCACTCTTTGAGATTGAAAAGTCTCTGTGTTACTCGGGTGAGGCACAGTTTAAGATAGAGGATATTGTCAGGAGAGTCATGCAGGTGGATGCCAACTTTCAGGGCGATTTGGCGCTGGGGCCGGAGCTTGGGGACACTTTTTTCGGCTTGCCTCTTGATTGGGATTTCAATTGAAAGTGAAAGTTATTCCTGGTTTGTTTCATATTTACACAATGACAAGTACCTTTGAGCTTAAAGGGTAGTCAAGATCTGAATTGGATTATCAAAACATTTCCTTTTCCGCCTTAGAGCGACTGGATACGGGAAGTTGGTTTTCACTGTTTCCAAGGCAATGCGCTCCGCGGAAGAGAGGTCTTCGGCTGACGTGCAGGCGATGGAGGGCAAGAAGAAGGTTTTTTCGCAGCAATTAATTCCTTGAAGTACATGAATGCATCTCAAGGTAGATGTGAATAAAGGTAGAAATGTGTATTCCGCAGTGGGTGACATTGCCCTAGCTGATGGTGGAGGGGCGAGTGGGTGTTCGTGCAGCCTCCCGATTATTGGCCCCAGCCACCTAGGGAAGGTGCTCCCATTGCATCATGGCCTCGTAGGACGCCAACACGTCGCAGTGCTCGCCCTCAGCACGCAGCCGCCCGCTGTTCCCTCTCGCTCATTTACGCGCATCGCTGCTTGCAGTGCAATTGTATTCTCTTCATCCCCGCCCTCTTTCCCCATCTTGCAGCGCATCCAATCTGCCCCTCAACACTAGCGCCGGCAGATCCGGGCGAGAACAACAATCAAGAAGTGGTTCCCCCCAGCGACCGTCGCGACCTCGCCAGGCCAAACAACCTCACCACTCAACGCAACCCGCGCAACCCAGCGCTGCCAATCCCAGCGACGCCGTCGCATCTCGGTAGAGCTCCTCGCCATGCCTGCAGTACGCGACACATACGATGCGCTCGCCGCGCAAATAGACAGCCTGGCCCCCCGGAACCTCGAGGGTTCCAGCCTAAACCCCCGACAGCCTGCTGTCGACTACTCCGCCCTTGCTTTCGATGCTGCGCCAAACAACCAGCCAATTGCCAAGCGCCAGCAAATGATCATTCAAGAGGGCATAATACCAACATACTATAACCTGTCAGGACCCCAGCCGGGCACCGTCGTCGGCATCGTCCTGGGCAGCGTCGCAGGCTTCCTGCTCGTAGTCTGGCTGCTATTCTCCTTGACACAGGGCAATGGCTTCGCTATGGCAGGAGCCACGACGGCAATGGCAGGAGAGGAAGAGATAGTCGTGCGCAGACGACGCAATTCCCACGGCGGCCGCTCGAGAGGCAGTCGTCGCGTCACAGAAGTGCGCGAGGTCAGCAGGAGTCCGAGGAGATCGGGTGGACGCTCGCAGATTATCGTCGACGAGAGGAGGCCACCGACGAGGACGAGGAGCATCATTGTGGAAGAGCGGCATCGAGTCCCTGGGGACGACATTGTCGAAGTCATCGAAGAGCATGACGAGTACCGCGAACGACGTGGGAGCCGGAGAGGCGATTATCGGTAGGCTCACATTGCTCGCCTTGTCTTGATCTATTCTAACATGCTCTAGGTGAATAATCACTGAAGACTTGCGTCAACTCCCTGCGCGCTCCCTGCGAACTTCGACTTCACTTTAGTTCACTGCCCCTATTTCTTCGCCATATTGTTGTTTCACGAATACCCCCGCTTTCCCCCTTTCCGTTTCTTCTTATACTTTTGCACATATTCTGAAATAGCGCCTTATTTGTTGCGGTGTTGTTTTGTAGCATGGACATTTGTGTATTATACTCTTGTGGCATTTCTCGAGCATTTGGCGTTGTGCATGGACGTGGACGGTTACGTGACTAGCTCGGTACGCTGGTACACACGAAAGTAACGGAGTTAGGAGCAGCATTCACGAGGCGTGTACCAGGCAGGGTGCCTGACACGAACACCTCATGAGTGCCTAAGGAGAAAGTCTGGAAGACTGTCGTGTGTGTATAGCGATCAAGTTCATTTCGATTCTGCGGGTATATAGATAGCACTATGAAAGTCCCAAGAGGGACGAATTTCACATCCCTTGCACCTGTCCCGTAAACCCACCTGGCACTGCCGAAGCATTCTCCTCCACCACGATCCCCATGTTCTTCTTTAACATCCACAACCACTCTGGGAAATCCGCTGGCGTCTGGTTCCACGAGTCATCGCCCCCATACATGATCCACCTCGCCTGATGCTGTATCTCCTCGTCGGACGGGATGTGGCTATTCGGATTCTTGGGCGACATGGTCGCCGCCACCCAGCGCTTGATGTCGTTCTCGAAACAACGGAAGAAATTGGTGTCGTCTGGCAGGAGGCCGCCTTGGCGGTGCTGGAAGCCGAACACCGGGTCGGGAACGGGTTGCAAGGGGGCTTGTTCGGGAAACGGGGGGAAAGAGGGCGTGGCCAAGTTGGGCTCTGTGGCGAAGAGCGATGTTGGGAAGGGCGTTGTGGTTGTTGCGCTGAGTGCTGGGAAGGGGGGAAAAGGCTGGTTTTGTTGCTGTTGTTGGGACGACCAGTCTGGTTTTGGGGGCATGATTGTGGGGAGCAGGGAGGGGGTGTCGATGTTGGGCTCGTGGTGGATTCCGGCGCGGAGCTTGAAGTCTTGGAGCCAGTGGGTGGATGAGTAGACTGTGAGAAGTGGCTTGGGTCAGCATGTTGCAATGTTAGAGGACAAGAGATAAGACGCTGGAGAATACGTACTGCCTGTTACTATCCAGTTCACAAATATGTCGGATGACACGAGTGAATCCTTCTCCATGCGACGCACGATCTCGCAAGCCTCGTTCTGCAGCTGTGCATTGTCCAGCCTTGCATCGAACAACTGCTGCCCCATCACAAACGCCTGTAGCTGAGCTTCAAGCGGATCTTGCTCGAACAAGTGATCCTTGCCATTGATCCTGAGCACGGAATGCCTGCCTTCGCTGGACAATCGCATCGGGCCAAATCTCGCCTTGGTAGCCAGTTCAGGCGACGACATGATCAAGTCCCGCAACCACGACACGTCGTGGCTCGCTCCACCCGTGGTTTCCTGGGCGTCTGCGGAAGCCTCGGCGGCAAAGATGATGCGGCAGGCCTCGGTTTGCATGGAATCGTTGCTAGGAAGTTGCCCGTTCTTGTCAAAGTAGCGTTGGACAAAGTATTCTAGTTCCGTCTTGAGTAGCTCGTACGCGTTGATGGCTGAGCCCCAGGGTGGATCGCTGCCTTTCATTGGGATGAGCGTGCTGCGCTCGTAGTTGATGAAATCTGGAATGGTTAGGGATTAGAGCGAACAAGTGACATCTAACAGCAAACTTACATGGCGGTATAGCGCTCTCGACCATGTTTGCTGTTGCTTCGTCGAAGCCCCAGTCACCTTGCCAATCGGCCATTGTAGCGCCAATCTTGAAATGGTCTGCAAGATGATCAGTTCTCTCAACCCAAGTGCTCATCGTGAGGCCACAGAAGCCACAGCGCGAGTTGATGCTAGGCATGGGCAGCATCCACTGCTTCATAGACCATTCGGCATATTTAGTGTTGTGTACCAATCTAAGATGCTGGACGAGGTGGTCTTTCCTGTGAAAAGTGCGCTCCTCTAGGCTTCGTTCTTGACACGCTGAGTAGTGGTGTGTCTCGATGTGGGCATCGTCCGCAGCTTCTTCACCGCAAAACACACAACAAGGTTCTTTGACGTCCTTTTTGGGAGCATGAGGTCCGTGGAGCGTACATACCCACTGTTCAAGAGGTAGATGGAGCGACTTCTCGTGGCGCTGCCAGTCATACTTTGTCTTGAACACTTCAGTGCAGAATGTGCATTGGTAAGGCATGTTTGGATCTTCGACGGGTTCTTTCTCGATAGGTCGACGTCGACTAGCGCGCTTTCTTCGAGCTGGTCGCCGCATTCTGAGTGAAGACTGTGATCCACCAGAAGAGTGAACGGCAGACATCTCGCTAGATTGGGATGTTCCAGCGCTACTCGCCGAGGATCTGGCATAAGGTGACTGCCACGGCTCATTGTAAGGATATTTGAAGCCATTCACCTCATTACTACCTATGAGAGGATGAGAGACTGTTTCAAGATGAGAGAAGTATAGGAATATTGCTTCGTGGACTTACGTGACGATTTCCGTGAGTCAGAAGCCATTGCGCGAGCAATATCTTGCACAGCAGCAGGTTCATGCTCCGGTGGAGAATCCACCCAGCGCTGCATCGGATTCTTGGAACTAGATGAATTCCTGAAAGCCGGTGTGCCAGGTCTTGGGATGATATCAACGGGTTTGGTAGAGACATTGTGAACTTGTGGTGATGCGGGACGAATCCCATGCACCTTGCCACGACGTCTAGCGTTCGCGAACCAATTTGTGAGTTGGGCCTTGTTCAATCCCGTCTGGTTCTGAAGTACAATCATTTCATCATCCGTAGGGTATGGGTGGTGCTGGTGAATGGCCAGCCAATTCTTGAGGGCACGAATAACATCACGGGAGAAGCGGCTGCCGAGTTTGGGCCGTGGAATCGTGTTTCCAGGAGTTCCTGGGGTACCTGGAGTGAGGGGAGAAGATACAGCAGTTGAGTTGTTCGATACGTCTTGTTGAAGGCCATCCAGTTTCCATATTTCGTCATGAACAGATGAGGTGCCTTGAGCGGCTGTTAATGCTTCCGACAGTTCACTGAAGCCGCCATCATTCAATGGATGATTCTGTCCCAAGGCTTGGTTCCGGGGGTCAAAATAGAACGATGCATGAACGTCATCTTGAGACATGGTCGCTGTGATACGCAAGTATGGAGAACTTTCACTGTGGGCGGAGTGTACATCGAACCCCGACGTTCCAGATGCCGATTTACGGTAGTTTGCTGTGGGCTAGCCTCATTCGGCAAAGTACATGTCAAGTTGCGCCTTGTGCAAGATGACGAACACAGTCAGTGTTCAAGCAGTTACCTGAAAGAAAACCGAGAACAGCTAGCCTATGTGGAGACGAGCATCTCACGTGTGCACGTGTAGTGCAAATAGACTGGGTTACTCACGCCATAGCCTCTGGAGAGCTTGCAAGACCAACTGGGTAAATTCAACGACTTCATGAGGGTCCAAATGTACTAAAAGAGATACCGAACAAATAGGAATGTGTAGCTCTTGTAAGTAGTTTCATAAAGTTGGTGATATTTCCGCTGGGTGCTAATGTTGACTGCGCTTCGAGCTTTGATTGAGCCGGCGGCAAGGGTAGATGTTTCGTTCTGAGCAAACTTTTGGGTAACAGAGCGAGATTAGGCAAAGGATGTCGATTATATCTCTACAACGAAATGTTTTGGACCTCAAAGGGAGTTGTTGAGGTTGAATCGACAGTGGTATAGCTCCCTTGGTGCTCTGCACACAGAATGCAATGCTTACCTAGTTAGGTACTTGTTACTATGCGCTTCCTCGTGTAGAGCGAGTGATGGTTGACGGGTAACAGTGGAATTAAGAAGTCACTACTGCCTCGAGATATTGATATTGTTGAACAAACATACCCTTTTGCTGCTCGAGCTTGTTGAAGAGAGGGCATCAAGGCTCCGTAACAATCATCACCGGAAACTATGCGAAATGATATCAGATTGCAGTCGTTCACAATCTTCGTTAGAATATGTCATATAGGACTATTCAATGCAACATACGTTGAATAAAGCAGTCTTCGTGATTGGCTGAAGAAGGCGTACCGTCTAGGGGCACATACTCTTTGACCCAACCCACTGCCGTGGTAAATAGAAGGGCTCAACACTTCGACTTTGTGCGATTCAGTTGGATTCGAGGAAGAGAGAAGAAAGGAAAAGGGTATGAATATGGAGATACGAGGGGCAAGGTTCAGACATTGAAAACGTTGAGGCAGGAAAAAGTAGTTGTAGGGATCTTGTCAACCCCCAACCAGAATGGAAATGAAATGACATTTGGCAAATATGCAGTAAAATCCATCCAACTGAACAATGCGTTGGCCAGGCTGAAAGCACGAAGAACCGCAGCAGAGCCACTGTCGGGAGAAGGGGATATTGGAATGAGCAAAAGTCGGCGCCTAGAGACGACGAAGCAATGAATTTGCTTGTGCTTGTATCACCTGACAGAGACGCAATAAAATGGGATACCTATTCAAGATCTAGCGGCGTGGGATGGATATGAGTTTTCTGTCTTGACACGTCTTGACTTCTGAGAGCTGGCCACGTCGCCTCGCTTCCCTTCTGCAATCCTCAGTCTCGAGAATGTATGCAGATGGCTTGATCGAGAAACCAGCGACTCCCTAATTTGAACAGACGCCGTGACGGTCAGCCTAGCACCAGAACAGTCTCTCGCCGTTCCGCCGGCCGAAGACGAGTAAATGACGAGGCACATGCAATGCTTTTTGGAAGGAGCCGTGGTATTGGTGGCAAACCGGGATGACTGGGCGGAGCAACACGGAAAAGTCGTGAGAGAAATCGGGCAAAAGCAACGGCAGACATGTGGGTCGGAAATGGCAGGAGCAGGAGGGAGAAGAGAGGGAGGCGTCTCAGCAACGGCTACACTGCTCCAGTGCAACCTCGGCCGGGGTGAATGGACTGTGCTGGGAGCCAGGAGGAACAGAGAGGGGCCGAACTAGGCAACGCTGCTGCGAGCTCTGGTCGGAACTGGTACAGAGGGAGGGCTGAGATGAGACAGGGCTGGGTCAACGAGTGCGACAGCGTGGGACATGGACCAGAGCAGCAATGCCATGCTGGTGAGTGGTGCTGGGGGCGTGGGTGAAAGGGCACGTGGAAGACGGGCAGTCGTGGAAGGCTGAGAGACGCGCCGACGGCAGTGCAGCGGACAGAGAGGTTTAGCCAGGGCTGCAGCTGACGGGCTATTCGCAGCGAGGGCCAGGGGCCAGATTTGTTTCTGCATTTGCGATGCGCTGGCAGGCAGCGAGTCGGTTCCTGAGCTGCGTCAGCGCGGGCCGCCCAAGGCCAGCGACCCCAGCCCATCCGGGCTGGTGCCGGGCGCATTTCATCACACCTGGCAGGCGTCTCGACGCTCACCCTCGACGCTCACACCTCTCCCTCTGCACACCCGCCCGTCCTGCTGCCAAATGTACCTGTCGCCTGCACGCCACTGCACCTCTGCCTCGCCAGCAAATTCCCCGCGCTGCGGCGCCGCCCTCCAACGACCGCCTGCCGCGTGCGGGCCCCGGCCGCCTCGTCGCCTTTGACCGCCAGAGCAGCACCCGGGCCTCGCTGCTATCCAAACTCCTGCTGCCAACCGGGCGAATCGCACGCGACATGCCATCGGCGCCGTGGGCCTCTGACCAAAGCAATCTGCCATCATGACCGCGCCGCCCGACGACTCCTTCCACTCCATCACCGGCGTCCTCGAGTCTGCCGAGCCTGCCACCACTCCACCACCGCTCGCCAGCGAACCCCCCACAACCAAGCTGCCCCGGCCTGCACCCGCGGCTGCGTCGTCTGAGGGTGGCCCGCCTGCGTCGATGCGGAACCACACCCTCGCTGGCGCCCGCTCGCTCAACGTGTCTGGCTCCCCGTCGTCGGCTACCTCGCCTCTGTCCTCGCGCGATGCTTCCCCTGCCCGCCCTCACCAGCGCACCGCGGCACCTGCAGGAACGAACGGCAGGCCTGGCTTCCGTTCACGCAAGAGCAGCACCGACGTGAGTCCGAGCAGGGCCGCCAGCCTTGCCGCCTTAAGCACCAAGACGCCCTCTGCTGCTGCCATCCAACGTGCCCTGTCCGCAACGAGCATCCCAGAGCTTCCACCCACGACTCCCGCAGACTCAATCAAGGCTCCCCGGCCCGTCAAAGGCACCACCAGCTCCAGCTCGGGCGACAACACGCCCCATTGGCCCATTTCACCGCGTCTCAAGTCTCCACCACCTGGGGATGACCGCCGTTCGCGCTCTCGCAACAATTCTCTCCGTTCCCAGATCAAGAAGCCAGACGGTCAATCGACACCTGCCATCGTTGTGCAGAGTTCCTCACCAGCCTCGCTCTCTCGCTTCTCAGTCCGCGAGGAGGCGCCTGCGAGTGACACTGACGAACCCGCCCTGAGCATGAAAGGGCCCTCTCGAGGCCCCAGTGGTGTTGCCCCCAAACTCGAGACGGTCCAGGAATCGAGCCTGCCTGCTACTCCCGGTTTTGATGGTCTAGAGGTCCAAAGGTATGGCCTTCCCCGCAGTCCGCCCCACTCTTTGTCATCGCAACGCACGTTGAAACCTAATTACGGAACCCAAAATCCGCCCCAACGGCAAAGTTTTGCTAACCGTCATCGTAGCTTCGTCCCTGTGGCCACTACGCACAAAAGTTCTGATGAGGAGCGAAATGACGTCAGCTCGTCCAAGGTTACCGAAGACCTCAGCTCCAAACACACCAACAACAAGAACACCGAAAGTGGAAGCGACAGCGCGTCCAAGGCCACCACCAAGGGCAAGATGCAGGAACAACGCGTCGCATCTACCCAGCGGCCTGCAAACAGCCTTTCATCCAAGCCATCGCTCTCGTCCTTGTCCAACCGATCACGCGCCGATCCACCCCTACGCAACATGACGGTCGAGACGGAGACTGTACCCTCGGTAGCACAATCCACCATTGGCAATCAAGATAGGTCTGCTTCAGGTCGTGGGGACGGAAGCTTGCGCCTGAAGCCGAGCAACGAGACAATCCGTCCGAAGAAGGAAAGGAAACCCCCCAAGCGAAAAGCACCGTCGATCAATTCGGGCACTGGTAGGTTGCAACACATTTCGTACCACTACTCCATCCCGAGTCGGCTAGAACCCGGCTCTCCCTCCCGTGCTCCATCTTCACTTGGAAGTCCGGCCTCATATCGCTCCTATGAGGACCGGCGGCCCGGCACTATGATGCCGCCTCCAAGTCCAGATATGCGTATGCTTTCTGCCCAAACATCGCCCTCACTCAAGTATTTTTATTCAAGCACTGACTCACTTTTCCGCAAAGCTTCATCAAAAGCCGACGTCTTCGAACAGAAGGTTGCAAGCGCTGTCGACGAGGCAAACTCTTCCGATTCCGACGCCACCTTCATCTATGAATCGAATCAGGAACAACAACCCCATCGTAGTCGACACCACCACTCCCGAACACCGAGCATGACATCGATTGCGAGCCTTGCCGATCCCAGATTAGCCATTCGCGATGCGCACAAGAATCCCAACAAGAAAAGTAGCATGAAGTTCACCAACCCCTACAACAATCCCAGCATAGATGGAGATGCCCCGGACCGTGCTGAAGGGACTGTTCGTATTGGATCCGGCAGAGCAGGAGGAGGAAGTCACCATCATCACATCGGTAGGCATGGACAAGGCCGTGGGGCTCTCAGTCACATTGTCCTCGACAGCGATTCGTCCATGGCACAGTCCTCACGCGCACGCGGTGCGTCATCAAGACAGACATCGCAACCCAACAGTCCTCGCTTCCATACCTTCAATGTTGGTAATGGCAATGGTAATGGCAATATGAAGCACGGCGAATTCTCGACCTACGACATGGATGCTGCAAACATAGCCGACGATGAGAGAACGCCACTGATCCCATCTAGTCGAAGCCCACGTGTCCGGACTCCTCGTCGACCTCACAGCGCAACGATACGCCAACTGGAGCGAAGACACCGCCACGACGGTGGTGGGTGGTGCCGCCGATTTGCTGGATGTTTGGTGCTTTCCATCTTACTTCTGGTCGTCATTTTCAGTTCGGTCGGACTGGTCTTCGCCACTACAAAGCCTTTGACCAGCCTCATGATCCGGGACATTCAAAACGTTGTTGCAAGCCAGGATGAGATCATGCTTGACTTGATCGTCAACGCTGTCAACCCAAACATCATCGGTGTAACTATCTCCGACATGGACGTGACCATTTTCGCTAAAAGTAAGCACATCGGATCAGACACATGGTGGCGTGAACATGGAAATGCTCTCTCGCATGATCATGAAGAGAATTGGGTGCCTGTTATCGACCGTCCCACTTCTGATAAGGACACCGATGTTGCTTCGAATGGCGTCGACGAGGGCACAGATCCAATCGAAGGAGAGCCTCGTACTATGTCGCTAGGCCGTATATTCCACTTCGATGCGCCCTTGAATTTCGACGGCTCTTTCTTCCAGCGCGTACGAGCCGAGTCAATCGGTGAGATACGCCTGGCACATCCTGGAAACAATTCTGATACTGGAGGAACCGAACGTTGGGAAGAGGTTCTGCAATATCCCTTTGAGCTCATTATCCGAGGCAACTTCAAGTACACCTTACCGCTTAGCACACGAGAGCACAAAGTTCCAGTCACTGCATCTTACTACTACGACCCTGACCTCGAGAAGAAGAAGTTGACCACGGCTGAGGTTGAAAATACGAAGGAGAAGAACCATCATCTGCGCCCTGTACCAACCATTCCCCTGGGCCGATTCGACCGCCGAGCACTCCCGCTCTCCAAGTCCCAATAAATTGCCACCCTATACTGTACTACAACCACACCCACATCTGAGTAGGGCTAGCCGACAACCAGCTGCCCAAAAAATGGCCAGAAGAAAACTGATACCCCTATAAACACGAGTTTACGACCCTATAGATCTGTCACCTGCCCGGTCTCTGCTCTATCAATGAGCCCAGCTGTGGCCCTTGGGTTTCACAGCCCTTACGATTTTCCTTTCTCTTGCCACATTACATTGCGCGTCAATGTGGCATGTACACGTACGCTCTAGCGGCCTGCGCCTGTGAACTATGAAGCGATTCAGCGACGGTGTTTTGTCACGAATAGTCTGGATTTTAATCTCGGGGACCTCTACCTCCGTCCCCTCTTGTTCAATTTTCTCATGGAACCATTGGAGGTGGACACAAATGCTGTCCAAACCACACTCGTTTTACAATCTCTCTTCTATGTAGCAATATGTTAGCTATGTTCGTATCGATCCCCCCAACCCCCTTTGCCCTGAATTACACTGGAGCGTTTAGCGGTTGCATAGCACTGCGTGGGGGGGTTTACAAAGCAGAAAAGCGCGGGAGCAATCCTTGTTTTCTTCATGGACGGCATGTGTTTGTCGTCGTGTGTTTGTCATAAGTACCTTGAGATATCAATCAGAATCGGAAGGTGTGGGTGTGGGTGTGTGTATAAATTCTCTTGATCTGCTGGCTTTGTGGTGACTTGTGTGTGTTCCTAGAATATGGCTTCTTGACTCGCAAGCTCAGATGCTGTCTTCTGAGGCCTTGACTCTAGGTTGTCTAACAATCTTGACGACATTCGTCTACCCCGTTTCCTGTTCAAGACTCAGCCATCATATGTCAAGACTATGAGGTTATGTTTGTGAGTGTGTCCTTCCTTACCACCATGATCTTATGCGATAAACATATGGTATTGAAGCATCATTTGCACAATTGAGAAGGTAAGTTTGAATAAAGACTTATTTTTGAACGCCATTATGCAGAATCTCGTACTCAAGATCGCGGCCCTGTGACTACATTGGCCACTATGGCATATCCTCTGTGCTCTTCTAATCTCCTCATCTCCGCACTCTTCAAACGAACCATTTCACATCTACATCCTCTCCACGGGACTAAGTCCAAGAACCCTCATACCATTATTCAGCACCTGCCTAGCAGCCACATACAGCGCCAACCGCGCAACCTTGACATCATGCTCCGACCCAATAACCTGGAGATGATCGTAGCTACTCGACAGTGCATGCGCCATCTTGAACAGGTACGTCAGCACCGTGGTGGGCTCCTGCGTCTTCAGCGTGTTGACGAATGTGTCGGGCCACGATGCGAGTTGCCTGACGAGCTCGAAGGCGTGGGGTTCGGTGAGGAGGGCGAGGTTGGCGGACGATAAGTCGAGGTCTGCGAGCGAGGGGTCGGCGGCGACGGCTTTGCGGTAGATGGAGCAGAGGCGGGCGTGGGCGTATTGGAGGTAGGGGCCTGTGTCGCCTTCGAAGCTCGTCATGCGGTCCATGTCGAAGGTGTAGTTGTTGATTCGCTTGCCCTTCATGTCTTGGACCATGACGGCGCTGATGCCGAGAGTGTCGGCTGTCTTCTCGGGGTCTTGGACTTGCTCGTATTTCGCCTGGTTGGTCTTCATGACTTCGTGCATCTTCTCGCCCACGTCACGGAGGATGTCGTCGAGGAATTTGGCGGTGCCTTTTCGGGTGGACATGCCTTGGTGCTGTCAGTAAATCGTTTCAAAATTCGTGAGAATGGTGACCTACCAAGGACCATGCCAAAGTTAATGTGCTGGCACTTCGACGAAATGTCTTTCCTATCCATGAGCTCCTCAATCTTGAAGAGTTGGGCCAAGTGCAGATCTTGTTGCGAAGCAACAACGTAGATCATGCGGCTAAGAAAGGGTCAGCCATGAATCAGGTATAGAATATACTGTCATCCGTACTCAAAGTGGTATTTTTCGACACGTTCAATCGCTGCGCCGATGTCACGGGTCAGGTACAGAGATGTGCCGTCCTTCTTCTTGACCACTGCCTTTCCAAGCTTCTTTGAATGTGGTGTCAAGTCGACGATGACAGCGCCATCTGAATCCTCGCACACCTTCTTCTCCCACATGATCTTCGCTGCGAGATCCATGCTCTCATCCTTGACCTGCGACTCTCCGCTGTAGTCATCGTAGTGGATGTTCAATCGAGCGTATGTCTGCTTGTACTTCTCAATGGAGAGATCCTTCGCTCGTTAGCATGCATAATTTAGTGCGCAGCCGAACTGTGGTCGGCTTACCCTGAAGCGTTTCCAGATACCGAGCGCCTTGGGCTCGCCATCTACCATGCCCTTGAAGTACCTCCTCGCCTGCTCATCGATTCCCTCGCCTTCGATCTTCTTGATCTCCTCCTCTTGTTTTGACGCATCTTTGCCCTCCTCTTTCAGCTTAGCAACCTCGGCCTTCAGCACCTTGACCTTTTCAGCCTCATCATGCTGAATGCTGCTGACTTTGACGTAGATGTCGTACAGATGACCGATGGGATTCTTGACAAGTTCCTCCTCGTTGCCAAAAAGGTCGAAGCCAATAGCTAATACGCCGTACTGCTTGCCCCAATCTCCAAGGTAGTTCATCCTGATCACGTCCCATCCGGCGCCCTCGTACAGATTCGCCAGGAAGCCGCCGATGATTGTACTTCGCAGATGGCCGGCATGGAACGGTTTCGCAATGTTGGGCGAGCTGAACTCGACGATCATCTTCTTGGGGCCCGATGACGGGTCAAGCGGGTTCTTGAGGCCAATGTTCTTGTTGAAGCCATAACTTGCGCCAGACTTCAGGGCCATTGGGATGACGAGCGACGTGAGTGGCTCAGGCTTGAAAAAGAAGCCAATCTGGGTGTTTGTGACAACGGGGTTCTTCTTGATGAGCGCGGTCTCGGGGAACTTGTCTGCAAGCTCCTGCGCAAACGCCTTCATGTCCTTCTTCTTCTGGCGGAGAGCAGGAACGGCAATTTGCAGGTCGCCATGCTCAGGTTTTGCGGTCCAGGCCAGGGTGGGGTATATTATGTGCTTGTCTACGCCGGAGACTTCTGACAGCACCTCTGTGATGTGGCTCCTGTAAATGTCGAAGGGATTGAGCGCGGGAAACGTGTTCGGTTCTTGGGGCACTTTGTCGAGGCCGAGCGTGGCGAGCGTGTTGGTGAGGTCCTCCATGCTGAGGGCGGAGGGCGCGAACGCGTCGAGGGTTCGGAAGGGATTGAAGGGTGTGTTGTGATGTGCTCCCAAAGTCCTTGAGGTGGTGTTCTTGTACGGGCTGCGCAGAGGCGGGAGCGGGTGTACTTGTACGTGTGAGGGCCGTCGAGGGGTGTGGTGTTGGACGGCGGGGGTGGTGACTGGCCGGTGGGCAGGGCGATGAGTCAATTCAAGGCAGCGAGTCGCCAGCGGCCGCAGCAAACAAGCAGGTGAAGAAGAGAAAAATCTGGCGCGACCGGGAGCGAGGCTGTGGTGCATGCCAGTGTGGGGTTTGCGACCTTTGGACTAAAGCTGTGCGTCAATCAATCAATCGAGGGATGCACACAACAACGCTAGTACAAAATTTTGGAGGGGCAGGGCACAGGTGCATCCTCTGGCTTTCTTTGGACCTCCATAACCTCTTCACTTTGGCTCCACACTGGCCTTTTTGAGGACACTATTTTAAGAAAGGAAAAAGAACAGGCTCTACCGTGTATATTCCTTCTGAGTCACAATCGTCATTGTCAAGAAAATTTGCAATGCAAGCCAGGCGTAGATGGTGAAGGAAAACGTCGGCTATTCTATCAAGACTGAAAGTAGGTATGGAAATGGATTTTAAGCGTCCCATTTCAATAGCTATCAACCTTGAATCCTTCATCACATCCAGGGAAGAATAGCTCTGCCCAATTCCCTATGTAAATCCAGCAACAAACACCATCTACAGCCCGCGTACCTTCAATTCCTCCACTACCAAAGTCACAGCCCCATGTTATCAAATTAACTACCCGAACATCCTGCCCACTTTCGCTTCTCCCCAGAACATCACACGCAGCTCGTGCTCCGTCCATCTGCGCGTTGCCGCGGCTATCTAGCCACGGCATAGTAACGGCATAGTAAAGCGGGCAGATATATGGACATTGGGTCAGGTGGAAATTCTTCCGTGGACAGTTATCGTAGTACTACGACGAGGATGTCTTAGCACGACCCGAAAGGTCGGCTTGCAGGGCATTATCGCATGCGTTCCTTGTCGATGGAGGCGACTTGTTACTTCTTGCTAGGGACATTGTAGATGCACTTCGCTTAGAATATACGGGTAACGAGCGCTACGAGATTGCCGTTGAACGTGTAAATGCGCATGTCTCTGAGTGTTCTATTTGTTGTATTTGCCTACCTAGGTACTTAGGTATCCTTCCCCGTTCTAGGCTATTTCGCCTCCACTATCTTTCTGTGGCAACTACACAACAACACCATCGACCGGCCCGGTGCACAGCAGAACATGCACACCGAACTTCTGCTTGAGTCACTAAAGAAAGCATCCATGTCCATACCCTAGTCATGGCAACTTACCTTGTCAGCAAAGTTTTCGTGTGATACAATTGCTTACTCGATGTGTCGGCGGATGCATATGCCGCGGGCGAGAGTCTGTACCTGGCTGTTGGTGCCTGCAGCCTGAACAGATTTCGAAAAGAGAAGGGTGGAAGTAGAGGGAACTTTGTTACTCAATGAGCGGTACATCCGCATACATGCAAAACCAGGATGAATTTCATGTAGAGCGACCGCGAGGATTAGCAGCGGCATGTGTTGTAGAAGCATCATCACACGTATGAACGTCTTTCTCCGACTTCCCAAAAACAAAAGTAGTTGCAATTGGCTACGTAGCGATCGACAAGAATGAAGCAAAATGAGGCAATGCAGCCCCATTCACACTCACGGTACCTGCATATCGCACTCTTTTTTCCGGTATGACCAACGCTCGAGAACGACGTTCAAACAGTCGTGGTACTACTTGTCCATGCATGCAAGCGGGGTGCAGGCGACTCATTGCACAAGCATAGCCCTCTTCCTTACGGGAAATCTGACTCGACCATTTCGGGTCGATGGTAGCAATTCGGCTTCTTGTGGAGGCTGGTCATTCATGCGGACTTGGTCTCATTGGTGGTTTCGGCAATCATGCTTGCTGAAGTCAAAAGCTGAGAGGGTGTCTGATTGTTTGCATGGGGCTAGCTGAATGCCGGATTGCTGTCTTATTATTGTAGACATGGTTAAATGTTCAAGTGGAAGGATTCTGCTGGCGCAAGAAGGGGTCTTCGTAAAGCCGTGTTGCTGATCGTTCACCGGACAATTCATTCATCTACTTGCAATCCCTCGGAGTTACAAGACGGTGCTTAGTACATTGCTTTATAATCGATTAATTCGTAATCAGTGATACAATCGTGATTGTACATCCAGATCATAGTCAATGGCTGGCCTTTGTGTCTGGTTCAACCGCGCCCGTGGTATCCACCATCATGAGCCATGTGCATTCCCGTACCAGGGCATTGGCAAGTGGCTGTGGACTTCGCCAACAGCATCATACAGAGCTGATATAAGATATTAGGCTTGGAACAATAGCTGAGATGCGCCATTGAAGTGCGCTCCGTATTGCTTAGCAGGGTGTAGACATCGCCGTTCATATAGCTAGCACCAAATATTCTTACACACACAAAGTTCAGGTACTCAGGT
Organism: Pyrenochaeta sp. DS3sAY3a; assembly: GCA_001644535.1. Taxonomy (NCBI): domain Eukaryota; kingdom Fungi; phylum Ascomycota; class Dothideomycetes; order Pleosporales; family Cucurbitariaceae; genus Pyrenochaeta; species Pyrenochaeta sp. DS3sAY3a. The sequence goes on along the minus strand of KV441642.1, from coordinate 972,166 downwards.
TTACTATGACTTAGGATCGACTTTTGAGAAGAGAAGATAGTGTGGTATAATAATACATCCCCAGCACTAAGTGCATGTTCCCTATATGTGAGAAGCACCAAGAGCCAGAACCAAAGAGATAATCGAGAACTTCACCCTTGAAAAAATCTAGTTATTCTTACGGCAGAACCTGTTTTTAACGAGAAGAATTCTACTGACGTACTTGAGTCAATCGAACACTCCAATTTGGGCAGTGACTCTAGCCAAACGTGTCTGGGAGGAGATACATATGCAGGACAAGATATGCTGGGTGAACAGAGGTTCGCGAAATGTGATACCAATCAGCAATTTCCGCATTATTAAACGTTTCAAGACATTTTCGCATATAGATACCGAGGGGTTGTGTGGTGTGACCAGTGGGCGTTCCCAGCGCCATGGATGGGAAGCAGCTGAGAGCCCAATACAGAAGTGAAGCAGACCAGATCGATCGCATCTGTAGAGAATATGAAACAGGCGTCTGAATGGAGAAGCTAGGCAAGATTATCGGTAGGCAGAAGACCAAGGGCCTTAGCGGCCGACCAGCCATCATAATGGGCAGTGCCCAAGAGATCGCACGTCGAAGATGCGGTCATGACTATGCAAGCAACTGAGCAAGGAGGGTCGGGTATGTAGGTGTGAGCCACGCGGGTACGGTTGCCCAGGGATTCCCGACCGTCAGATATGTCAGACGCGTGGGATGTTGAGGAAGTGTTCACCGGACCAACTCATCGTAGATGCACAACCAAATGCACGCAATGTATCATCATATCGCCATCAACGACTGGCCAACACAAATCTAGAACGTGTAGAGGGCCGAGAAGCAAGCGAAATCCATCTGCAAGTGACTGAATGGGAGAGCAGAAGTGGAACACTGGCAGTACTTCGGCGAGGTTTCGCATATGCTGTCAAAAACATAGGAAGCAGCCACAACCAGGAGTCTCGTGGTGAGAGGCCAGGTTATCGGTAATCGGGTCATCGATCCGCTTCCGCAAAAGCATGGTTACACCTTTCAGGGTTCATAGATCCCACATCTCCGAAAGAGATCGGGTGCCGACGACAGCTAGGGACATCCATGCTGGAGCCTCTCACACACGGTGGTAAAAATATAAACCTAGGCACAAAAGCGGGGTGGCTTTGGGAGCTTGGATAGCGGTGAATGCGAAGTGTTCGTCATCTGGGCAGTCTACTCAGGATGGCGTTGAGACCGCTTATTGGATGCGACGTCATAAAATGAATTTGTTGGTTCGAAGACCTTAGCTGCGGCTCTTTGAGAGATTAGTTGTACAGGTGACCATTGATGAGATGCTTTGAGGATGTGACGAGCTGACGTTGAAAGGGGTTCCACGAAGCGGATGGGATCGTTGAGTGAGAGATTGCGTTGACACACGGTAAGCGCCTTGTATTAGGGGGGAAGAGACGGCGTGCGTAACATGGATCGGGGAAAAGAAGGTGCAAGGTGCAGGATCTGATGCACCGGAAAGGCATCGTGTGGCCACGATAACGTCAACCTTGATGACCAAAGGGACGAGGCCGTCCATGAGCTAGGGTCGGCTCGTCAGATAGCGCCGGCTTGCAGCAGATCAGCTTGCGGAGGACTTCGGCGAGAGCAGGGCAGGCAAGGATCGTATTCACGGTCGCTGGGGGCATGCCCAAGCCGTTTGCGCGCGGCCGTACAGCTGGAGGTGACGAGGTGGATGTGGCTACCCACGAGGCTTGACGGGGCGCATGGCCGAGATGTTGTTTTTGCACGTCGGGGCGGTTCGTGTTGCTTGGCCGCAGCCAATTGGGACACCAGCACAGACAGGCTCGTGGGTGGTACGGCAGTGGGTGCAGGAGAGAGGCAGCATGACAGGAGGCCGGTATTGGTGGCATTGCAGCGCAGGCCGACACCCATGGCGGCGGATCTGTGGTCGTGCCTCGGATCGGCTATCGTGCATCTGGCGCTGCACGGTGATCGGGCGCGCTTGGCCTGATGGGGAGCGCCAAGGCCGCCGCGGTGCACGCCTCGCTTTGCATGGCGGGCGCCCCAGGCGGACGCTCAGCACCAGCAGGGCGCGCAGCAGTGGGCATCGCGCTCTGATTCATCTGGGCTGGTCAAAGGGAGCAGCGCGGGCGGGAGGCCGTCAGAAAGAGGAAGATGCTGTCGAGGCCAATAGCGGAAGGCGGCACACCGTGGGAGAGCAGCTGCAACCAGCACCACAACGGGCAAGAGCCCTCTGGATGCCTGCATCACATCAGAGTGTATAAGACGGCCTACTGACCGTCTCGACAACGGGCCCTCGACTGCATGACGACGAGTGCGGCCCAAGACTTCAAGGCATTGGCTCCAGACTCCTTGAGCAACTGAGACAGCCGCCCTCCTCCTTCTCCTCCACGGTTCACAGCATTCCGAGCCGTCCACGGGCTTGCGCGCGAGGCCCGCAGTCGGCCAGCAAGAGGTACGTCGGAAGAGCCCGTCCCTGGGGAGGAGATTGTACTGTCGCCCGTGGCCGCCGCCGTCAATGCCAGCGCAGACGTGGCAGAGGGTTGCCTTTGGCATCTGGCAACGAGGGCAAAGCATGGCTAATATACCGATGGTAGTGTAGGACGTCGCCCGACCCTGAGCCGCGGGCGCCGTCAAGAGGCCCGAAGAAGCCCCTGCCCTGCTGATACCGTCCCTGCTATTGCTCGCAGCACACGCATTCACGGGCGGGCATTGCACTGGCTCCAGCGCGCCGCGCATCGTGACCGAGGGCGACGAGAAACGCAGCATCGTGTGTCACCGCCCGGCCAGAGCAAAAAGAAGAGCTGCTGCTGCTCTGCTGTTGCTGTTGCTGTTGCCGCTCGCTGCCCGCAGCGCCGGCCGGCGTGCCACAAGCCAGAAGGTGAGCAGAGAACAATTTCGCTTCGCAGCGCGTTCCTTCCCCATGACTATCCACCATCCCTGTCGCCCACATGGCCGTTGGGTTGCCCCTTCCCGCTCGTTCGGCATCGCATTCGTCAATTTACTTGCAACACGTCCTGCCCCAATCTTCTTGCGCGCTGCCCTCTATGCTTTTCTTCCACGGCCCTCGCTCGTCGGCTTCTCTGCATCCTCCGTCCCCATCGGTGCTTGGACACCACCCTGCCCTTTTAGCCTGAGCCCAGCATGAAGGGCGGCCACTGCTGGGCTGACATGTCGTCGTCGCGCCCGCACCTGAGTGGGGCGGGCAGGGGTCTGCGCGAGGTACTTTTGACCTCACCACTCCCTATACCTCTACCAGCTATCGCGCGTCGCCACGCTTACTCTACACTACACATGTATGAGATTAAAGGGCCTCAGTCTTGGGCTCAGTAATGGCACCAAGTGACATGTCCATCGTCCTTTTGATTGAGGGCAATAGCATATGGTTGCGAGCGAGCTTTGATGAGCAGCCTGACTCGTGGCTTGACTTCATTTCCCTACGTCTTTGGAGCCTACTTCGCATCGGTATAGCTCCATGGCGTCAGTATACATTGCGAGTCGCCCGGCCCTGGTCTCTTGTTTTCTTCCAACGCTTCTCTAATGTTATTGTACTTCTTTTCCCGCCTAAACGTCTTTCCTTAACCCTCTCGGCATAACAGCTGCGCTGGCCGAGGCACGTATAATTTGAAACTTTGCTAAAAGAAATCTAGGTATATCCTTCATCAGATGCGAAGGGGCTCCAGACGAGGACGAGGTAGAAATCCGAATCCCGACCGGAGTGCGTCGACCAGAAGGAACAGATCAAATCCACCCCCAGCCAACAGCTCCACGTCGCGCCACACTGCCTTACAGAACAGCCGCAGCCACGCGTCACTCAGACGCTCTGCCCGGATTGCAGAGTTACTCAACGGAGAAACAGACCATCAACTAGCCGACGCCACATCCCCAATGGCTGACGTTGCAAGACCAAGAGCTCTAGGAAGCAGGTCCGTTCGATCAAGGCAAACCACTGGAAACTCTCGCACTTTAGGACGGTCAAGATCGGGCCGTCATTCCCTTTCACCGGAGGAATTCCGTTACGCCATGGACATCGTCGTCCAACCACCCCGAACGGCCTGGGCCGGCCAAATGATGCCTGGATCCATCATCGTCCGGCTGAGGACTACCAATGCAGACCCCGATGATGCCGTTGCAGATTCGACTAATCTCGTCGCCGTTGCCACGCTGGTTCCTGGCCCTAATTCCACCGCGTCGACTGATCCGTCTGTACTCAACACGCTGCTCGTTGGCCGCCGATTTGATTCCATCCACCCCTTTGCCGATGACGAGGCAGACGGATCAATAGCCTCCATGGATATGGCTGATCCTTACGGCGTGGGCTATATGCGCTTCCCCGAGCTCGTCATTCGCCAGCCCGGCACGTACCGAATACGCATCACCCTCATACGCATTCGAAACTCTGCGTCCGATCCACCGGTTGCTTCGGCCGGCAACGGCTCGGCTGTCCAGATCGTGGAGAGTAACCCAATCGTGGTGTATGGAAGTGGACCTGCCACCAACATGGCCGCATATAATGGTAAGTACATGGTGGCCACCTATTAATTCTTTCTTTCGGTTTCCTGATTGCTCTCCGTTTTCTCATAGGAGACGATGATATAGATGATGGTGGATGGTTAGAAGTTCTGCGATCTATCCAGGATAGGCGCAGGTCGCGTTGAAGAGTGGTGCGTCGCATGCTTGATGGCTTCCCTGACCCAGTGCTGAAGATGTTTTCACGATTTCGGATTTTGTCATATTTGGGTGGCAACCTTGTACGATCAATGTCTAAGTTTCTCGGGAATATGTACGCCATGTGAGGTGGTGGTGCTGAAAGGGGATGTTGTACTTAGGAGTTTTTGGTACTCCCCTTGGGGACCAAGTGAGGTTATGGCATGGTTGCACAATGGGCTGTATGGATGTGCATGCCCGGCGCAAGGGATACATGGTTGGATTTACTTTTTGGGGTTCCGCAAATGCTATTGTTAGATCAATATTGTACGGCAAGCAATAAGGTAGCAGAACATAGATTATACTCTAACGCAAATTGGCCCCTGCCCTTGCTTGCCACGTGTGACTGGAGATACCATGCATAGATCATATGTATGGTAGGCAGGCGTGCTTCGTAGGCTAGAACGAGAGTAACTACAAGCTATAACCCTGTTCTGTAAGACTTGCTCGTACCAGCGAGTGTTTGGGTGTTACATGATTTGGTCATGATATCAGATCATCTGATGAGAACATCAAAAGCATAAAGAGTCTTGGAGGCCTTCAACGGAAATGCATAAATTCATAAAACTGATGACTATGAAACACCGACGTCACTTCCACTTCCAGTCGAACCACCTCGACTTCTCAGCTCCCATTTCCATTTTTTATATACATGGAGTACTCTAGTTGCCAAAGGTAACATCAGTGCTGGGCTTTCCAATGCCGATGGTGTCCTCGCCGTTTCCAGAGCCGCTGGTGGGCGTGCACTTCTTCCAGGCAACGTGGAGCTGCTGGGTGAAGGCAACGGTGGCATCGTCGTTGGACAGCTCGCCGGCAGCATTGGCGTTCTTGCTGGTCAGCGCAATGCGGTTGTTGATGTTGAGGATGCCGGTGGTGCCGCAGGGCGACCAGACGGTGGCGGTGGTCTCGATGGAGTCCTGCTTGGTGTAGACCTGGCCGTTGGCGAGGGCGCCGCCGCCTTGGGCAGTCATGCGGGTGGTGGACTGTGTGAAGTGTTAGTGATATCTGGAGCTTGTGGTTTCTTGGAGTCTTGGGCCTGTACGGCGCCACAACTTACGGTCTTGCCGGCATCTTGCGAGAAGTAGTAGGTGGTGATGAAGCTGCCGGTGACGCCCTCGTCGAGACGAGCCCAGCCGTGGTAGGTAGCGTCGACAACGGCGTACTGGAAGCCACCGGGGTACTTGAGGTTCAAGTGGAGCTGGCAGTTCTTGCTGCGGTCTGCGGGAACGGTTCCGGGGCCGATGTATGTCTGGAAGGCATCAAAGCCATAAGTGATGACCTAGTATCATTGTGAGCGAGGTGTTCTCACCGTGCCAGCTGAAAATCCCCTGGGGAGGATCCAATGATAGGGGTCAACCATCTGGATCTAAGTCCAATTCTGAGAACGCAGCAGATTGCACACTATTTGGTACTTACGGTCTTGTCTGGTGAGGTGCTGGTAGAGACTGAGCCTTGAGGGCAGCCATTGCCAGAGTAGGAGGTATCAAGGATGGTGATCTGGCTTGGGTCTGGAGCATTTCCGCTCTGGGGGAGAGCCGCAGCAAGGGCGGGGAGGATGAAAGCGGCGAGCTTGGAATGCATGTTGATGGTTGGTGAGAGAAGAGTCTCGGAGGTTGGATTGGTAGTGAATGGAAGTGGAAGTGGAAGGCTGATGCTGTGTGATGATCAACAACGAAGGGGGATTAAGACCGTCTTTATACTTGAGGTTGAAGATCCAAGACCAGTCTGCAATATATTTTTGCAGATCTCAATGGTCCAGAGTTCTAGCTATCCCGCGTCTGAATGTATCCATCGTGGTAAACGGTACGAGGTATCGTGACATCAATTCGGCTAGCCCGCAGTTAAAATTAGCTCCAGAACACGCTCACCGGCATTAAACTCGATCTGTCAGGGCTCTACCAGGTTCTTTGCGGTACTCATTGCATAGGGCCGCAGTGACAGTATATTGAGTGACCTGATTCAATTGGAGACGTGACCTTGGTCGACGGAAAATACGAGGCCATGACCAAGAGCAATTGGAATTACAGATATCAATATGTTACACGGGGTGTGATCGCCGCTGCATCGCGAGCTCCGCGGCAACATCTTTGGCGTTCGGGGGTGGCGCTCCCAAGGGTCGAGAATGACGGAACGAAGCCTTATAGTGGGAATACGAAAAGCTTCGATGGAACGTTAATTGTGCATTCCCCGCAAAAGTACCTCGGGACCTGCATGGGGGCGCTCTGTAGCCATCTGGAACGCCAAAAATAGGTCTTAACATACGAAAACTATATGGCCGTACCTGAGTTACGATCTCGAGTCAGGTGATGGGGATCCTAGAAGCAGGCGGGCTCGAAAAGGATGTTGTAGCCAGGACATTCTACGAGGATGTCAAATGAAAATCCCAGGTCCCAGGAAAACACTGCTTACAGAACAAGGTCTCGACCTAGTTTGCCGCAATCTATTCGTCAATTTGGCTGCTCGGCAACGGGTCGCTTAATTGGGTAATATGCGATCTGGGGAAGGCGACCTCGCGTCTTCCGATCAATCAGCGCGGCTCTGCAGGGTTGCGGCGGACCACAAGCCACAAGGTGGTCTTTCCTCGCATATTCGACGAGACGTATATGTATATAAAGTAAAAAGAGATCCACTCATCGTGTTTCTTGATCAATCTTCTCCCAAATGAACGTACATTAATCGATCCGCTGTTGCTCAGACTTCGCCTCAAATCTCAGCTACTAGCACGTCTAGCCTCCGGATAATTGGTCTACATAGTTATGTTGTACATCATTGTTGTCGTACTGCTCAATCGATAAGCAGTCGTGTCTCGAAGATCTCGTAAACCTTCTTTGACCGATGACCTTTTGATCTTTCAAAGAACGTCTCGCATAGTCTAGACCACCGAATCTGCCTCGAGAGGCAGACCATAATGATCACAATGATTGTTGCTAAACGGGGTGGAAGCCTCGGTGCATCTCGGCTATCCAAGTCTTACCTGTTCGGCATTTCCGGACGATGGAGCGGCAAACTTTAGGAAGTGGAAATTTCATCGGAGGATTTGTTCCGAATAACTTCAAGCTTGGCTTTTGAAATATGGTAAGGCATCCAGAGCGTCATATACTGGCACTTTACGATTACTGGAGCGGAGTGTGCCTTCCACTAAGCAGCCTATCGGCCACACTTCGCCCTTGTGTCTCTCAAGATGGGAGTGGAAGTGTTGGCATGTCGTGAAACTCGCGTAAATAAGCTCAGCTATGTTTAGAAATAGATGAGTTCCAGGGGAACTGAGCCTGGGAAATATGCTCAACGGATAGTGCAACATGATGTTGTGGTTCCAGGGAGAGCAACGACGCCTCGATCGAAATACTACGTTCGCTACCGTTCTTTTTGAGCAATGTTATATTCTTTCAATATTCTTTCACGGATTATTAGCAGAAAATACGAGAAATGGTAGATCAAGGTTAGTGCTGTGAAGTAGAGCTTGGGTTGAGGCAACAAGACCTTACTAACCGCCTTGCACGTGGAAATAGAGAACCTGGAGTTCAAACGATTCGGAAACCACCTTGGGCGGCTCCAGGATCGCTTGGTGGCCCTTTCCAAAAATCTGGCGGTGGACCGTCGCCTAGTCGACCTCAGGGAAACTTATGACCTTTTTCTAATGGAGGGATTTCGATGACATTCAAATGCATGATTTATATTCCGTACCAATACTTCCAATGACATCGAAGTGCATGATATAGATCAATGAGTTGAGTGACATCCAAGGTCGTGATTAATACCAATAATTCCAGTGACATTCAAATTCGTGATCGATACCAATTTAAAAAGCCTCAGCGTCCTTCAAGAACTCAAAAATGCGAATATCTCATAAAATCGGCCCTTCTGGAGTGAGTAACGGAGTTTCAGCTTGGGTTTTTATAAATATTCATGATTCGGACTTACCAAGCATTTCTGAAACCAGGGAACAGCTTCGAATATTTCTAATGATTAGTTTGGGAAATTATCTGGGCTCAACACTGAGCATGTTGGGAGACTCAACTTTCTATGTACGAGAATCGACAGTGAGCGATAGTAAGCGCAGTAATTAAGTGAGAAATGCTCCAAGTAAGCACTCGTTTAAAAAGTAACTGTAGTCTGATTGCATCTGGATGTGTACGTTGCAGCGAGAATGGGTTGATATGAAAAGGTACGCTGACGTCACGACCTTCTGAGCAGGAGAAGTGGGTCAGACGGTTGATTCAACTGGCAAGCCAAATCAGGTAACTAACATCGATCACAGTTCTGAAAGAGGAAGAATGTTCATATTCGAAGTGCCATGGGCGACGAGACTGAAGAACGCTTAAAGGCTTAAATTCATCGGCTAGTGGATCGGCCGAAACCCACCACTCGTGTTCGCGCTCCTAGCGTCCGACACTCAACACCTTTCAAAGTTTCTGGACTCTTGTGGTTATACCATGCTCTCTTCAAATACATGTATTAAGGCATATTCAGCATATCCCTTGTCGTTGACAACCCTAGACCTTATGGACCGAAGATGCAAACTAGGAGCCTTAGGACGACCCTGTCCGAACGAAGATACGGAACTTCACTGCAAATCTACGCGTTTGCAGACTGTTTGAATTGGTGTGTACTTGAAGAATTAATTAATTAATGAAAGGCCCGGTTCTAGAGATTCTAGATTGACATCTCAAATTCAAATTGCACTCAGAGGTCTGTTCACATGTAGCGAATAACAACCGAATTGGCTAATAATAGGAACTGTCACGAACTAGGACGCGATTGTCCTTTGCCCACCTATTGTATCGCATATACAGTCGTCACTTCAGTTTTTGGCATCTCCGGTGCGACTTCTGGCCGGTCTCGTTACCTGCAAGTTCTTTTTGGAATACTACTGGCGTGGCAAACAGCAGTCTCTATAGGTCTCTTCAAAAAGTCAAGTAAGTACATTGGTTCTGCACTGACCCGCCATGAGATCGGGTTCTCAACCTAGTTGGCAATACAACGCTACCTCATTGGTGGCTCCCGTCTGGTACCTGCATAAGCTTACACGATACTGCCGCCTGCTCTGCAATTGCGACCAGACTGAAGCGCAGGTGGCGGTTGCGTACAAGTTCGTACATATATTTCCCATGGTTCTTTTCGAGCAGAGAGCTCAGCCACCCCTTTATAATTTTGAAGGCGTATGATTAATCATAATTTTACCATGTTTGATCGCAGCTAAAGTGGCGTCTACTTTGTCTGCGAGCAAATGCTCAATGGGCGTTAAAGTACCCTATAACCCGTGAAAGCAAGCGTCGAATGTGTAGGAGTATTGTGGGTCTTTAAAGATACCTACGTAGGTACACAATGCATTTTGAAGACAATTCAGATCTTACACCAATAGGGCGGGCATAATGATTTTGATTGTGTGACACTCACGTCTCATTGGTCAGAAGGCTGATATCATACATGCTTTCCTAGCCACTCAGCGCAAAGTCAAGGTGTCACAGTCGTGCAGAAGGAACCCATCTCCTTGAGGAAGGTGCCGTGTTGCAGGAAGCTGTGCCCCACAGCGCGTGATGCCTTGCAGGTTCATCATGGAGCATAGACGCATGCGTGCTGCGGGAGCCTGGAGTGAAGGAAAGAATGTGGGCAAGACCTCATCGAAGAGGCGAGCATCCACGGAGCGGTTGCGTCTGCAAACAGGCAACGGCCCTGCGAGGTCACCTGGAGCCTCAAGGGCGCTGGTGGTGTCAGCATCGTGACGGGTGGAATGGAGCAGCGCACGGCTGGGGGCCAACGTGGGGTAGTGCGGGGAAGCTGGGCAAATCGGCAAAACACGAACGCGACCAGGCAGCGCGGCCTCGAGGTACCTTATGTACTACCTTCATCGCTCGCAATCCCGTGGACACGTCTAGTGCTACTCCGCGCTGCGAGCCTCACGTCTGCTAGCCGCGCCTTCGTCGGAACAATTCGCCAGCAGATGCGGGTGCCCGGTTTTCCCCTTTGCTCGCCCTTCTCCGAGACAGCCACAACATGAGCTCCTCCGCCTCCAATTGTCTGGCCGGCTGCAGGGCCATTGCCCTTCGACCGCAGCGGGGCAGCCACAGCAGCTTGCCCGCGACTTTGAAGCAGTATGCCTCAACTTTTGCCCTGAGATCAACCCCCGTGATCCAGCGCGACTTTCACTCTCTCCAGCCAGTCGCACCTAGCCGGAGTCTGGCCCGTCCACGCCCGCTGTACCTGCAGCGTTGTGTCTCCAAGGTCCAAACAACAGCCGTTGCGCGGTATGCCACCCAGCTCGCGGAGCCGCATGATGAGGAGATCCCTACCTCTCCACCCTTCGTACGCCACTCCATAACCCCTGCACACGAGACACATCCTAACTGCTTACCAACTTACAGAGCGCTGGTCCCTATTCAAATGTGACCATTGGCGTGCCAAAGGAAAGCTATCCTGGAGAACGCCGTGTAGCTATCACCCCTCAAAATGTAAAGCTTCTTCTCAAGAAAGGCTTCTCCCGTATCTTGATTGAACGTGGAGCTGGCGTCGAATCTCAATTCACCGACGAAGCCTATGAGCAAGCTGGTGCCAAGACTGTAGACCGTAGGAGCGTATTTTCCGAAAGCGACATCTTGCTCAAAGTTCGGGCTCTCAGTATCGAAGGCCAACAAAGTGAAGTGGATGCTATCCGTGAGGGTGCTACTGTCATCTCCTTCCTCTACCCGGTACAGAACAAGGCCGTTGTAGACCAGATTGCTTCTCGCAAAGCTACTGCGTTCGCTATGGACATGATCCCACGAATCTCTCGAGCACAAGTATTCGATGCCTTGAGGTCTGTCATCCTAAGTTCCGAAACATACGTTGCTAACAACGAAAAAGCTCAATGGCCAACATTGCTGGTTACAAGGCGGTGTTGGAAGCATCGAACCACTTCGGCCGCTTCCTTACAGGTCAAGTCACCGCCGCTGGAAAGGTGGGAACATATATCCATCATTGTTGTCATTGCTAACAGTATATCAGATTCCTCCATGCAAGGTTCTCGTTATTGGTGCTGGTGTTGCAGGTCTCAGCGCAATTGCAACAGTAAGCCGAAGCTCAAACTTCCCTGAAAAACATTTCTGATCTTCTTTCAGGCTCGTCGTATGGGTGCCATCGTACGAGGTTTTGATACACGTTCTGCGGCTCGCGAACAAGTACAGTCTCTTGGAGCTGAATTCATCGAAGTTGACATGAAAGAAGACGGGTCAGGAGCTGGCGGATATGCCAAAGTCATGTCTAAAGAGTTCATTGAGGCTGAGATGAGACTATTTTATGAGCAATGTCGAGAAGTCGATATTGTGATCACTACGGCTCTGATTCCCGGAAAACCTGCTCCAAAACTTATTACAAAAGCCATGTTAGGTGCCATGAAGCCAGGTTCAGTCGTAGTTGATCTTGCGGCTGAGGCTGGTGGTAACTGTGAGGCAACCGTTCCCGGAGAGTTGGCCAAGTACCGCGGTGTTTCCGTCATTGGTAAGTACAACGTGCTTAATCACTTACTAGGATATTAACAGTGCGATTAGGCTACACCGATCTTCCATCTCGCCTGCCCACTCAGTCATCCACTCTCTACTCCAACAATGTCACCAAATTCCTGCTTTCACTGATCCCTAAAGACAAGAAAGACAAGTACTACGACGTTGATCTTACGGACGAGGTCACACGTGGAGCAATTGTGACCTATAATGGCCAAATTATTCCTCCTGCTCCTCGACCGGCACCTCCACCAGCTCAGTCCAAGCCAGCTCCTTCTCCTGCAGACCAGGTCGCAAATATCGTTGCTCTCACTCCATGGCAGAGTCAAACTCGACAAGTCGCTGGCCTTACGGCTGGTATGACTACTGCCCTAGCTCTCGGTAAATACACTGGACCATTATTCATGTCAAACGCCTTCACTTTCGCTCTTGCTAGTTTGATCGGATACCGGGTAGTTTGGGGTGTAGCACCCGCTCTGCACTCGCCTTTGATGAGCGTTACCAATGCTATATCTGGAATGGTTGGTATTGGAGGCCTCTATGTCATGGGTGGAGGATTCCTCCCAGAGACCATCCCGCAGACTTTAGGTGCACTCTCTGTTTTACTGGCTTTCGTCAATGTGGCCGGAGGCTTTGTCATTTCAAAACGCATGCTGGATATGTTCAGGCGCCCGACTGACCCTAAGGAATACCCGTGGCTGTACGCAATTCCTGCTGCTTTGTTTGGTGGCGGGTACATTGCAGCGGCCTCAACCGGTATGGCTGGCTTGGTGCAAGCCGGATATCTTGTCAGCAGCCTTCTCTGTATGACCTCGCTTTCCAGCCTAGCCTCGCAAACTACGGCTCGACGAGGAAACCTCCTTGGTATAATCGGTGTATTCTCAGGTATCCTCGCTTCGTTGGCAGCAGTGGGCTTCGAGCCAGATGTCCTTACCCAATTCGCTGCACTGGCAACAGTAGGAACGGTTGCGGGTATGATCATTGGCAGGCGCATCACACCTACTTCACTCCCTCAGACTGTTGCAGCCTTGCACTCTGTCGTCGGTCTCGCCGCTGTTCTCACGAGCATCGGCAGTGTTCTTGCCCATACTGGCGAGATCAGCACTCTACACATGGTCAGCGCCTATCTCGGTGTCCTCATTGGTGGAGTGACATTCACTGGAAGCATCGTCGCTTTCCTGAAGCTGGCGGCAAAGATGTCTTCAAAACCAATCTCCCTTCCTGGACGACATCTTATCAACAGTACCCTTTTGGGCGCCAACGTAGCAACTATGGGAGCTTTCTTAACATATGCACCTGGTGCTCCTCTGATAGGTGCCGCATGTCTTCTCGGAAACGCTGCACTGAGCTTCGTCAAGGGGTTCACTACTACCGCAGCAATTGGAGGTGCCGACATGCCTGTTGTCATCACTGTGCTAAATGCATATTCCGGATTTGCTCTGGTGGCTGAAGGCTTTATGCTTGATAACCCGTTACTAACTACCGTCGGTGCATTGATAGGAGTCTCTGGTTCGATTCTCTCTTACATCATGTGCGTCGCCATGAACAGATCACTCACGAATGTCCTTTTCGGCGGCATTGCACAAACACCTCAGGCGCAATCGAAGATCGAAGGCGAAGTTACCACAACAACGGCGGACGAGACTGCTGAAGCATTAGTCAGTGCAGAGAACGTCATCATCGTGAGTCCAAGTCTCTTCAAGATCTTTCGACATCAACTCACAATCTATAGGTTGTCGGCTACGGCATGGCTGTGGCGAAAGCCCAATACGCAATCTCCGACTTTGTAAACTCCCTACGCTCCAAAGGCATCAACGTACGCTTCGCCATCCATCCCGTCGCCGGCCGCATGCCCGGCCAATGCAACGTGCTGCTCGCCGAAGCCTCCGTGCCCTATGACATCGTCTTGGAAATGGACGAGATCAACGACGACTTCCCGGAGACGGACGTGACCCTTGTCATTGGCGCAAACGACACTGTGAACCCTATTGCACTTGAGCCCGGTAGTGCCATTGCAGGCATGCCCGTTTTGCACGCGTGGAAGAGCAAGCATGTCATTATCATGAAGAGAGGTATGGCGAGCGGATACGCCGATGTGCCAAACCCCATGTTCTACATGGAGAACACGAAGATGCTCTTCGGAGACGCGAACGACAGCTGCAATGGTGAGTTTGCCAACCATCCTCCTTAGTCAAAGACACGATGTGCTAACATGAAAATAGCTATCAAACGCGCACTTGAGGAGAAGATCAAGGGCCTATGATTGGAACTAGAAGTTTCGCTGCTATCTCAACATTTGCGTACTTATTTCCCTTTCCCCATCTCCGTTTTGTCCATGCCGCATTCCAAGTAGATAGATTAGCTCCCGAGACGCGAAATACTCTAGCATACTCTAGCATATGGCCACGACATCATGTGGTCTTGTTCATATGCACATAGTACGGCATAGCGACACATCTCTGCTTCGAAATATCACATTTTGCTTCCCCAAATCGTCTCACAAACATGCTCTCCATTGACACCCGCCTGAGTCCTCTACCAACCCCACCATGGGAGCGAGCATGCAAGAAGTTCCGACCCCTGCACCCCCCGCTCGCCAACCATCCAACCGGGGCTCGCCATGGCGCTGAACGCCCCAAAGAATACCCTTGCCCGATGACGTACCATTACCGTTGCACATGAGCGGAAAGCTTGAAAGCAACGGCGATTGACGTAAAACGTGCAACAGGGTACGTATGTAGGATGCGGGCCCAGGGTTCACAAGTAGTAGACATAAACCGCATGCGCCGCGGATCTCGTTTGGAAAAAGCACTAACCTAACTACAATACACGCCAGTTGAGTACTACGGAAGTAAGACGCTACGACACTACTGTTCGCACATTTGAATCTGTAAAGATATAACAAGTTGAGATATAGTAAGTAAAGACTGTGATGACTGGATCTCAAGAGATACACTAACCCAACACTCTCAAGATCCACGACAACCCCCCAAAAACCCAAAATGTCTCTCCCACTCCTCTTCACGCTCCCGCCCTCGAACCGCCATGAATTCATCCTGCTCGACCCCTCCTCCAAGCCTTCTCTCAAGACGCTCAATAAGCAAATCACAGCGACCATCGCCGCGTCGCCAAACTGCGCAGAGTTCATGGGCAAGTACAAGGCCGCGGATGCTCAGGAGTCGATCCAGGAGTTCAAGGTCCACTGGGACACCAAGACCAGAGACGGCAAGATCTGGCCGGAATACACAGTGGTGACGGAGGATAATCTGCCTGCTATCCTGGAGCTGCTGAAGTTGGATCCCACGAGGGGTGTGCTTGAGGTCAAAGTAGGCAAGTCGGAGTAAGAAAGAGATCAGCTCTTGGAGCGAGATATGGAGAAGAAAACGATGAGAGCTAGAAGGTTGAGGTATTTTTTGGTATCAGCATTTACTAATTGAACTGCCTTTCCCATGTCACCTCCGATCGTATCACTGTCGTACAAAAGTTCCCGGTGAATGTGGACCGATCTCAGCCCACGTCTTCGAACACGAAATCGAACAAACATTATCTCAAACTTAGCACTGCAACATGACTATCCCATGCCCGCAGATACAGGATAGCAGTACAGCCAGCTAAAAAGGAAAGTAAAGGAAGTGGAGGGTATACAAGCCTGAAATCCGTGATGCGGCAATAGAACGCCCGATGAATACGTATGTCGACGTCGATACCATGCTGAAGGAGCATTTTTTTTAAGAAACCCAGTGCGCCTTTCCCGTGAATAAGAATCTATGAAAGGAGTATAGACACGAAGATGAACAAGTAATCGAAGAAGAGTTGACTACTTCTCTGTCGGCTCTGAGATCATTTTCTGCCAGTGATTGAGGTCTCTGCTCAAATAGTCCATCATCTGAGTCGTGCTCAAGTCCTTGAATTTTGCCAAATCTGCAATGTCGTCTTTCGGCTCATCTTGAACGGCGTGTCCATTTGTCGTGGCTGTTGCAGGCTGAACGGCTGGAGCTGGTGAGAGCTGCTTTTCGCCAGCCATTTCTACTTGCCGCTGAGCTATGTAACTCTGCATAGCTCCGGCAGGCCGGCGAATGTCGTTCCAAGATAGCTTTTGCAGGCGCCAATTCTTCGACTTGGCCGGTTTGTGTCCAACTGCACCATCGCTACTATCGTGTCCATTATTCGCACCGTTCGTAACACCCGCTTGGGGTGAATGTACTGTATCTTCTTGAGGAGATACGCCATTCGTGTTGGGGAGTGTGTCGCGTGAATATTGGTTTCGACCTAGCCTTCCGCGAGACTTTTGTGGAGGACGTCCACCCCTTCGAGGTGCGGGTGAGGGCTTGACATCGGGGGTAGATGTTTCTGGTGCTACAGACTCGGAGGCTGAGGGAGGCATGGTAGGCTCTTCCGTCGGTGTAGGCGTAGATTCGGGCTCGAGACCTGCGAGTTCTTCATGGGGTTAGTTCGAATTTCCCGTGCTGCCTGTATGCAAATGTACCTTCTGCCTTTCTCCGTTCTGCCCGTCCTTTTCGTCTATTTGCAGCTTCGGTGCGTTCTTGTTCACGCTCCTTTTCGCGTTGTTCCTTCTCTCGTTGACTCCTTGCTGCAGCACCGCGAGGTTTCTGCTTTGGCGCTGAGGCTTTGGTGCTATCGTCCTCAGACTCAACTACAGGTGAGTTACTGGGAGATCGTGAGCTCGTGCGCTGTCTTTTTACCTCGAGCTTGGCTCTGTTCGCAAAGCTTGTCAGTGTCGAAACAATCATGGAAGCAATGGCAAACCTACTCTTCGCTGTCGTCACGGCTGCGTTTCTTGCGATTGCCATTCTCAGACGGAGGAGCGCCGTCGTGTTTGCTTTCCTCCAACACTTTCTTCAGCACTTCGTCTTCATCATACGCTGCACGGCTATTCATTGTTGATCGTCGCTTTCCGAACGAGTCAACACTCGCTCTCGCTTCGCGATCCTTGTCTCTGCTCGAATGTCTTTCTGTTTCCTTGGAAACGGAGGACTTGCGGTTCTTTCCTTGCTGCTGATCGTACACGGGGAGGTATCGCGAGTACCGTTGGCTGTTTCCCAAATCTCGTTAGCTAGCTATATTGATGATTTGATAGAATCACGTACCCTTTAGGACTCTTCATGACTTTGTGCAGGTCTTTTCTGCACTCCTCACAGAAGTACTCGTCAGGACTGGCAGCTTCTTCCATGATTCCAACGCAACCGCCGTGCTGCCAGACCTTGCAGATATCGCATTGGATGAACAAGCCACCTAAATCGTCACCTTGAGCATCAGGATCTGTCAGGGCAGCACTAGACTTGCCAGCATCCGAGGGCAGCCCCGGGTACTCTTGGTAGCCACACACGCATCGTGTGACTTCGTCTTCCTCGGCCATGTCGTCTTCGAGATCGTCTTCGAGCTTTGCGGCTCCGTCGTCGTCGTTGTCTTGTTCGCGAGTTCGGCGTCGTGTGAGAGGTGGCTCGATCTGGGAGCCGCGAGGAGCTTCTTCGGGCTCCTCCGAGGAGAGCGAGTGCGGAGTCAACGACTTGTGTGGCGATGACTGTTTCTGATTCGTTCGACGATCGGTACGGGCTGACGAAACGGAGGATGAAGAGGTGCTGTCTGCGGTCGCGACGCCGGGCGGGGGCTGGGTGGTGCGAGCCCTCGACGAACGGCGCGGTGACATTATACCTGGAGGTATCGCTGTAACTGTAAACCACGGCTAGCAGTGAGCCAGGCAGAGTGGTGGGGTTGGCGAGCTGGGAGGTGCGACGTGCGTCGAGAAGGGCAGGGACCCGGTGGAGCGAGGTGAGGTGGTGGGAAGGAGCGATTCGAGTTGGCAGAGGGGAAGCAACGAGCTGTCAAAGGGCAATTCAATGGCTCAAGGGCCGTTGGAGCGCGATGGGCGGGCTGGAGGGGGTGGAGCTGCTTGTCTGCTGGAGTCTGCCAGAGCGCAGCGTGACGCTGCAGATGCGGAGAGAGCGGGACAAAAGCTCCTCGAGCTTCAGAGCGCGACAGTGGGACGGATTGGCGACGGTGGGAGGATGCCGAGGTGCGAAGACAGCATAGTACAGGCTCGAGCAGACGTCTTGGGTGCTGTAGTGGGACAATGGGGTAGGAGTCGACGAGCTGGAGGCGTGAGGGACAAAAACCGAGTCCTCACCCGCGACCGCGAAAGCGTCATTTCGGTCTAACTCGCCTGCCGTAGACCCGGCACGTGACCTGGCTCCTCTCCGGGAGCAGGGGCCTCGGGCTCGCTGAGCACTGGGCCATGGCGGGTGTTGGACGACTCGAAAAGCGCGCGATAAGGCAAATAGCACCCATCAACTTGGACCGAGAAGACCTGTCGAGTGTTTCGTGGAAGGAGAGGAGAGGGGCACAAGGTAGCTGGCAGGTTTGGTGGGTGATGGGTGAGGGTCGCGATCACCGTGCCGACAGGCAGGCGCGCTTGGCCCACTCACAGCCGGAAATAGCCTTTGCTGTGACTGGCCCCTTTGTTGGCCACTTTCATGCGCTGCCTGCCGAGCAATCTTCGCGACGCGGATCCAGCAATGTACTAGGCTGGAATTGAATATGGTCGAAGGATGCCAGCTTTGACCTTGGCGCACTCAGTCCACCACGACCTCGAAATACCTTCAAAGAACCATTGTCGAGCAGATCTTGAGATATCGGACAATATGAACTTTCTAATATCTACTTCATGCATGGAAGCAATCAGCGTATTCTATGTGGAGAGCTCTAATGTTTCGCTAATTCCCAGTGGCTCAGATACCCGTCGCGAATTGACGGCAAACGCTCTCTTCATTGTGACCTTAGGAATGAGAAGGCTGAATTCAGGAGGAATTGATCATGTTCGGTTCAGTGAATGTAATCCTATTAAGAGCATGAAATCTATTGAAACACTGCCCATCTTCATTTAGTAGAGTGACGGTGCACCATAAATGCTTCCTAGCAGCGTTTCGTCTTTAGAACATTGTATTTCAGAGAAGGAAACATTCGTGCTGAGAGCTGTTCTTGAATGATTTCAGTACAGGTGGGAAAATCTTCGTTCAGATTAATGTTGAAACAGCTGATTAAATTCCTTCACCGAAATGACCTTAAGGCACAGGCGGGACACTCAATCATACAATCATTATATTTCGATAAGACTACAAAGTAGAAGACCTATCAATCGCTGAACAATTTCTTTATGAAACCACTCTTATCATACTCGAGCTTCATGCTGCGCTCGCAACGGCTTGGTGACTACCTGCCACGGCAGCAGCATTGGACTTGTGCACACTTGATGTGTCAATACCATTTGCACCCCTCAACTTCGCATCCTTGGTCATGCCATTGTGCGTTCCGTTGAACTGCAGCTCAGCGATACCCGGATAACCCTTGATGCCAGTAGCCTTCTCAAGACGCGATGCAATATCTTCAGAAACCTCCCTGAAGATACCGATCTGGCGTTTAATGATCTCATCTTCCTTGCAGTTCGCCATGTGGCCACTGATGTTGCTGATGAATCGTTCACGAGCTGGTTCATCGAAAACCTTCTCCCAGAGTGCGCGTGGAGCGTTGAAGTCCTCTGGCCGAATCTCGGACAAGAATGTAACAGCGTCACCAATGAAGTGGCCATGAACCTTGTTGAGGTCTGCAGCTCGCTTGCGGAATGAAATAGGTTCGATGGAAGCGAGGTAGTTCGGTCGTGACCCTTGATTGTAGAATGCCATAGCTCCGTCACGCTGGAAGTTTCCGAAGCGGTATGGTACTCGGGGGGCATTTACTGGCAACTGTTGATAGTTGGCACCGAGGCGGTGACGGTGTGTGTCAGGATATGAGAAGAGACGGGATTGGAGGACAGGATCGGCGGATGGCTCGATACCAGGCACCAGGTGCGACGGACTGAAAGCAACTTGCTCAATCTCGGCGAAATAGTTCTGAACATTCTCGTTCAAGAAGAATTCTCCAACCTTGCGGAGTGGGTATTCGCCCTGAGGCCAGACATGTGTAAGGTCGAAGACATTGATCTTCTTCTCTTCCCACATCTTCTCGGCCTCTTTGGCGGTTACAGTCTGAACCATGACATCCCAGCCAGGAAAGTCGCCCTTCGCAATGGATTCGAATAGGTCCTTGGTTGAGTAGTCGGGACCGTAATTTTGAGAATCTTCTTGAGTGATGAAGGCGGTACCTTGCTTGGACTTGAAGTGGATTTGAGCATATACCCACTCACCATTCTTATTGATGAGCTTGTGAGTGTGTCCGTGATAACCATGCATCTTGCGGTAGCCATCAGGAATACCGCGGTCGCCGAAGAGAATCATAAATTGATGAACTGACTCCGGATTCTGAGATGCATAATCCCAAAAGAGTGTAGAGTCGTCTGCATG
This sequence comes from Pyrenochaeta sp. DS3sAY3a, assembly GCA_001644535.1. Taxonomy (NCBI): domain Eukaryota; kingdom Fungi; phylum Ascomycota; class Dothideomycetes; order Pleosporales; family Cucurbitariaceae; genus Pyrenochaeta; species Pyrenochaeta sp. DS3sAY3a. Next base: position 951,629 of record KV441642.1, on the reverse strand, counting down.
GGTCAGATGAGTTGCTGGATGTCTCTTCTGCGTGTGAATGAAGTGTGGGAACTTCGCTGGATCTCTTAAAAAGAAGACTGGAGTGTTGTTCGCAACAACATCCCAATTGCCTTCCTCGGTGCGGAACTTGACAGAGAATCCACGAGGGTCGCGAGCGCAATCATGTGAACCAGATTCGCCACCGACGGTTGAAAACCGAGCCGTTACAGGACATGTCTTGCCCTCCTTAAAGATATCGGCCAGGGAGAGATCTTCCAACGAATTGGTGGTCTTGTAATACCCATGAGCACCAGCACCCTTGGCGTGCACGACTCGCTCCGGTATCCGCTCACGATCGAAATGAGCCAGAAGATCGATATGATGGAAATCCTGGAGAAGTAATGGGCCGTTCTCCCCTACACGTTGTGTCTCATATGGGTGAGGGAAAGGTGCGCCGTTCGATGTGGTGTACACAACATCTTGTGACTTTGAGCTACGATCATCGACGTAATCGCGCTGAAAACTGCCAACGTGCGCAGTGCTGTCGCCGTTCGAGTTCCCGCTTCCGTTCAAGAAAGTCATTTTGAGCAAATTTGATAAGTGGCTCGATGTGGGAGAGAGAGGGTTGTGGCGGAGAAGTAGGGAATCACAAAACCCTCTTTATACAAACATTCCACTCGCTCCTACCATCATTGCAGTGAGCGATTACGCAATAATGATTGGAGAACTGCCGTTCTCTAGACCAAGGTCTGGCTTACACACGTCAGGACTAGGGTTTCCGTTGCTACTAGAACTAATCGGAAACACGCGACTGAACATTCGTGGATTTCTTTCGCATGGTTGTGACAATAACTTCACTATGATTGGTTTGCCACTGAGCTGTGCATGCGGGCCGCTTTCACAGCAGGAACTGTCAGCAGTGTCCAGAAGCGCGTCCTTACCAATGAGAAATTTCCCTTCAACGTCCGCGGAAGCCTCGTGCTACCGACGGCATGAAGTCACTTTTTGGCGGTGATCGCATCGAATCGGCTCTAGTTGGAAGTCGTTGACATCATAATGAACCAATCCCATGGAATTTCAAAATCCCATGGCTGATCTCGGCATGGACTTTCCCATCAAAATTTCGATCGCATTTTCTAGACCAGAGTCTTAGCTACGAGCTAATGTACGGTACTTGGTAGTTCTCGATCTGGTTGAAGAAAGTGGCGACTATCTCATTGTGACATAAGTTGCGGACAGACCTCATGGAGAAGGAGCATCCTAAAAAGTGCTTCTCCTCCATTTTGTTTTGCGGACTAGACCTGAGTGTTCCTATCGTAACACGGCTCTGAGATGCTTCCTCGGAGAAGCTTATTCAGTACGGAGTGATAAACTGTTGAAGATGATCGTACCAAGTCACGTGGATACCAATTATCTCATGATTGCTAGAGACGATTGTGTCTAGCCAGTAGATACAAGTATAATACAAGTATAAAAGGGAACTTCAGACGCTATTTAGTTAGTTCAGGTATACAATCTCTTCATTCAATACTTAACATAGTCATCCCTCGCAACGCCACTATGAAAGGTGACGGAATACCACGCCACGTGCAAAGGCTAGAGGCAACTCGATAGCTATATTTCCAAACAACATGTAGCCTTATCGAGTTTGCCGTCGTATTCTGAAGAACAACACAGCATTTTCAGGAAAGGAAAGAGTTTACCTGGTCGGCATGCTAACTTCATTGGCAGTCCCGTTGTCACACAGCTGATCGCTCGTGAAAGGTGGCATTCCGCATTACACTGTCCGCAACCAAAGGCGTAAAGGTCAGTCATGTGCCCGCATGCTGACCACCTTTCGAGAAGGCGATGGCGGGCTACCCCACAGCGATCCCCAGGCTAGGCGGTGCCGGTTGTTCTCGTTCCACAAGTCGGTATTAAAGCACTATCGATAAGCGGGAAACCTGGGTCACTCGTTGCCAAGAATAATCAACTCATCGCACGCGATTGGTCAACTGCACTTCCTTTCATCTGGAATCACGAGTGCCGCATACACCAACACGGGCGCTAGGGCAACTTTTCCCTGCCTTGTATCCATTTGTCCATGTGCCACGAATAACTTGTTGTCTGGAAGCCTGGGGACGGCTGGGAGATTGTATGTATAAGCTGTGATGGAGGGCGGCGAGGTTGGCTCATTCTCGCGTTTGGGCCTGCTGAATCGCCTCGGAAAGGAGCCATAGAGGATACTCGAACAACAATCTGAATTACAATTACCGGAGACACCGTTCAGTCAAGCATTCGCAAGATATATCGCGCCTGGTGATTGGAAGTGATCCGCTAGGATGTTTGTAACGCCAGTGTTTGTGTCGAGAAACGTGTAAGTAGCTTCATCCCCATCCCTTCTCCGAACAAAGCTTACATTTTTAGACTTGATCCCGCAATATACGGATCTAAACGTACTAGTCATGGCCTTGTCAGCCCCTCTGCGAGGCTTTCCATAGCATCCTCCGATACGTCGTCTATCGATCTCCACCGGACATCTTCCACAAGCTCCCAGAATTCGGCTTCCACTGCTTCGTCTGCAGCTTCTGCTCCGTCCCCCCAACGACCAAAGCATCGGAAGACCTTCTCAGGAAGCTCCATACACGTTCCTAGACTACTATTCAAGAAGAATAGACCACCGGAGCTCCAGCGGCAAGACACTGCAAATCGGACCTCGGGACCAATTCTCAACCCAGCACCAGATACTCCTTCTATTCCTGTAGAACCATGTTCGCCTGCCGTAGTATCCCCGCCTACACCGACACAAACCTCTGATTGGCAGTGTTCAGATATAGTAGTACGCTGCAAGAATGATGTATACCACGTCGATCGTGTGATCATGTGCTATCACTCAAGGTGGTTCGCCAAAGTGTGTGCTGTGCTTATGGCTCCGGTGAGATGCAAATATCAAAGTTCGATGATCAATTTTGGGCTAATTAAATTCAGCGAAAGTCCAAGAGCGTCATTGACCTCAGTGCCGATGATCCAGATGCAGTTGCGGCCATGATGCAGTACTGCTATCAGCTCGACTACACGGACAGCTTGTCTGGATCGGATACCGCCGTCCCAGAGGCCGTCACCTTGCGCTCGCACGTCGATATTTTCATGCTTGCAGAGCGTTACGGTATTACTGGGCTCAAAGCAATTGCACTCCAGAAATTTGAAGACCTTGCAGCCACGGTGTTGACGGTCGACGGTTACGAGGAGCAATTACTAGAGGCGATCCGTGTCATGTATGCACCGACGCGTAGGTCTAATGCTGATGACTTGAAGCACGTGGCAGTCAAGCTGTCAGCCAACCACGTGGAAAGCTTTCTCACTGGAAGCGGTTGTATGGCTATTGTGTTTGAGAGCATGGACTCACTCCCGGAATTTAGAGCCGACCTTTTTGAAGAGATGGCTTCTAGATGGAAGTGAAAGGGCCGTCTGGGTGTGCGTAGTTTCGTGAAAGAGAAGGGAGAAGCTCGGACTTCCATTCACCGCGGGCGACTGGCCAGAGGACGGAGGACCTCCCACTTACGATATGCAATCGTTTACTTTGCTTCCTCCAGATTTTGTAATGAGCCTGATCAAAGGCTGCTGCCTACGCACGATTTCCTTCACTGTAACAAGATCGACGCAATTTGTCGCAGTTGGCGTCCCCTTGCAAATCACCAGCTCCTCGCCTTCACCTCGAGAATCGCGAGTTTCGCCACCACGCAGAGCGTTTGCTGCCGCGACGCGTCGCCGGCGCGTTTGATTTCGCGTTCTAGCGCATCTGGCGCAGGTCTTTTAACAGCCAAAGGCTGCCTACAATCCAGATATTTCCTCAACCTTTATCTCCTCAACCTTTTCTCCCCAAATATATCTTCGACCTTTCCCCATCGCCAGCTGTTCGTTCACCGAGTTGTATTCCCCCTCCACCACCAAGATGGACCAGAACGATCGCAAGCGCGCCTTCAGCGCTGCATTCCAGCCCACGCCCGAGAACCTCAACGTCTCCTCTGGCCTGCCTATGCAGGGTTTCGATACGCCGCCTCACCTGTTGCCGGAACTAGAGTCGTTGCCCATGTACCTCGATGAATCAAACAAAGAGAATGAGTTCCCGTTCTATCACTACCTCGGTGCGGAGAAGAAGCACCAGGATGCCCTAGAGGCAGGACCCCAAATCCAGCGAGAGTTCTCTCCCTTCAATGGAGCCGTTGGCCAAGTACACACCGCCGACCCCTTCCGCACCGTGCTGGGCCCAATCCTACCTCCCGCTGGCTTAGCCCCAGCACCTGGATTTCCTGACCTTGACTACTTTGGTCTTCCGCTGGCCGCCAATAATGAGGATGAATTCATGTTTTCCTCCTCCCCAGGTGGCATGTACTTCGATTGCGAGCCCTCTTCCGATGAAGTGACAGAGCCTCACGCGGTTCCTGGCCTTGGATTCCTCGGACTTGCTCCCAAAGACGACGAGAACACTCTCATGCTGGATTACGAGCCTCATAGCGGACCTCTTGAGCCAAGTGCGCTCCATTTCCAAGGTCTCACGCTCCAGGATGCTCCTATTCAGCTCCTTCCAGTGCTTTCCAGGTTCCCAGTTGCCATGTTCAATCGTTCGATGGTCTACACCATTCCATCGTTCAAGTTCGCGGAGTAAGTTCCACAACACACCATCGTAAGAGCAACGCTAACAGTCAACAGCTACTTCGATCAACTCAACCCCACCGATGTCGTCATTGTCTTCGACGCAGGCAATCAGGCAATCACCATGAACAAGGACCAACTTTGCGAAGCATCTCACCTCTTCCACATCATGCTGGACACGCCGTGCGCTGTAAGATTTCGCCGCATCAAAAACTCCCTCCCAATTTCTGATTCCCCAAATTAACACCCCACAAGGAAGGCTTCACTCACTGCATCCGTCTCCGCGATGACTTCCCTTATGGCGTCCTCGCAATGTTGCAGTTCATCGCGCGTGGTGTCTATATGTTCGAGCAGAACATGATCGCCGAATACCCCAACATCACGTTGCTCGACTTGCACCTACACGCCTACAACATGGGCGTCAAGTACGACGTGCCCATGCTCCGCGAGCACGCCATCACCCAGTACACCAACATCGCGGGCTCGATCCTCAACATGCGCCTGCACCAGGACCCCATCTTCGTCTTGCCCGATGACCCCATGTTTGGTATCGGCGGACCCCCTCCTGCCTATGGTGCCCTGGCCGTTGTGTCCCACGTGCGCGACCCGCTTGCAGCGCAGTACCTGAACAACCTCCTCGACTCGTTCGTGCTGCTGTGGAAGCACACGCCGGACCGCTACGACCCGATGCGCGAGGCTGTGCTCGAGCTCATCAAGCCCAAGCTCACGATCCTACTTCGCGACCAGTTCTTCGTCAGCTTGATGAGCGGCATCATCGACTTTGGCAGCGACATTGTCGAGAGCCTGGAGGAGGACGGCTTCGATGTCCGCATCACGTTTCCCCAGGGACCGAACAGGGGCCCCATTGTCTTCGGTCCCGTCGAGGCGCGCTTCTAAGGGAGCTTGATTACGGATAAGGAGTAAGTGAGGAGGAAGTTGATGGAAGGGTGGCAAGCAGAATGGCCCTTCATGGGCCTCTGTGGTGTATTCAGATCTGGGGCGAATCGTCGGCTCCGTTGGTCTGTTGACTTGGACAGAGTAAAGTCAGAGCCTTTATCGAGGATTACTCGACAACCTGGTTGTTCACATGGGTCAATCACGAGATGACCATCCAAAAGTACTGAAGTATTCATTGCTAGGTCGGAAAAACCTTATTGTTTTGAGACTTTCTGCTCCTTCGAATCCCATAGCTATAGTTTATGATGGATAGTTTTGCGGCATGCAAAGAAAGGGAAGCATTGGTACCAAACGATTCAATTCGATCTAAGCTTTTGATCCTAAAAACCCGTGACTCCATAATGTACATACCACGCATCTCCGATGGGGTATTCCCGCTTAAACATCAAGGCCCAACATTCTCGCCATCTACTCTCGAGGACAAAGCCAAGTATATGTCTACTGCGTCTTCTTGACACCCGCCTCAGTAGGCTTACTATACAACCAGACAGCTACAAACCCGACCCAACCAAGAACAGTGACCCAGATGCCACCAATCCAAACCCATGCACCGCTGATCTGCCAGCTCCTTGGCCACTCGTCGTGGGCGAAGTGGCGGACAGTGACCTGTCGCTTCTCATCGACATTAGTCAAGAACGGACGACGGTAGTTGATGCGGAAGTTGAAGATTCCGTGCTGATCAGGGGTCTTGAAAGAGACGCCGAAAATGGTTGCGTTGGCGGTCTGGGAGATGGGGGAAAGGTTCAATCGGTGGAACGGCGAGAGCATGCTGAATTCGAGCTGGACCTTGTCATCGGCATCAGGGACGAATGGAGCAAGGTGGTCATTGGTGTACTCGGAGATCTCGACTTGGAAGGCCTGTCACGAAGTCAGTCGCACAGTTTATGAAGATGATTGAGCAGGGATAGCTTACAACATCGCTCTTGACGCGATAGATAGTAGGGTTGTTTTCTGGAACAGAGGCACTAGTGTTGAGCTTCTTGCTCACACCCTCATCTTGGTAGTGAATCAATTTGCCAATCTGTAAGACGCCAGTCTCCTTGAATGTCCAGGCGGACAGCTTTTGCGCAAATTCGCGATTGCCAGTCTTGATGTCTTTTCCGGCCAATTTGACCTTCTCTGAGAACCACTTGTTTTGCAAGAGTTCCGAGGAACCGACAACTACCAAGCGCGCCGCATTGTTGGCCTGAATGGCTGAAACCAAGTTCAACTGCTGTCCAACTGCGAAGGGATCCTCGACGGCCTCAGCCTCATCCTTGGGGTTGTAGCTATAAGCAGTGCTTGGCGCGCGGAGAATGGGCGACAGAAGGGGAGACTCGTTTCCAAGGACCTGGCCGACAGCGCGCGGCACTGCGATGTAACCCTCGCCTCCAAAGTAGTTCTTCACGCCTGGCTTGAGCGCAGTGGGAAATGGAAGTAAAAGAACATCATGCTTGTCTGCTGCGGAGGCAGAGTCGAAGTTGAAGTGATCTACAACAGATGCGCCCTTGTCGGTGGGAATGCTGATGTCAAGTTCGAGAAGGAGCGAGTGGACGGCGGTGGGGGTATTCGATTCGCTGGAAAGAGCCAGAAGGATGTTTCCGTCCTTCTTCATGAATTCGAGGAGATTGTTGGCTGTCAACGCAGGGCCGAGGCCTTTCGACTTGGCCGGGAGGAGGAGAACGTGGTCGTATGCGCGCTCGCCATGCTTGAACAGAGAAAGCTTGTCTGCTTTTGGAGATTCGATGGTCGCGGAAAAGCCTCGAGCTGTAGGAAGCGATGTTAGCCGTTGTCCCGCCTTACTTGAGCTCAATTGCAATTGTGCATCGCTGCCATTCATGTGGTCGTTGAGCGCGATGAGGCCAAGTTGCCAACATTGTAGCTTCAAGACAGAGACATTGGGCAATTTGCTCCCAATTCCTGACATGTCAAGGGGCACGTATTCTCCAAAGACGATTCAAAGAGAAAAACATCTGAACCTACCAGTCAAATCCTCAAGAAACACGCTGTACTTCTCCCGCTCGGCCTGCTCCTCAAGCACAACCAGCAATCGGCCGCCAGCAAAACTCTTGGCCTGCACTCCAGCCGCCCATGCAAACGCAAATGCAAAAGAAAGTAACCACCTCATCGTGTGGCGGATTGGGAGTTTTGAACTTGGACAAGTTGCTCTGGCGGGAAGCAGCTGTAACGAGATGGAGACGTATGCCTTGCCAAGCACACGCGCATCGGCGCCGGAAAATCGCTGCACGCCGATTGGAGTGGCATGTCCGACTCGTAGCTGCCGGACCTCACTCACAACGACATCGACGCCAAAGACCCTTTGCGACGCCAATCCCTGGCATTGGGCCTTCTCGACCGCTTCACAGCTTCGATCACAGTGCGCAGTCTCCGTACGCGCCTCTCCACCCTGCAATCGCTCGGATTCCCCGCTTACGCTGCCAAAGCAACACCCACTACCGCCAACATGCCTCCTCAGTCCCCGCTCTTCTTCAAGCAGCCCCTTCGCTACCTGAAGTGGGCGTCAATCAACAAGCCTGCCTACTTCTACAGCATCGTCATTGGCTGCGCGGGCCCGATCATGGTCTTCACAGTTCCCCCGATCCGGAGATATCTGGGCGAGGAGCCCATTGCGAAGATCCCAATGACTTACCCTGGTATGTGGACTCCGGAAGAAGAGCCTACGAGCTTCCTGCGCGATGAACAGGAGCTCTCTGGCGATGCTGAGGAGAAGAAGGATCCAAAAGACAACAAACGCTAACCGACGTGAATAGTTCCGAAAGGACCGCGGCTAAGGCCAGCTGGATTCGAGGACGAGTAACGTGTGGAGACTCAGAGGTGACGAGGAGCGTGGTTTGAGGGATCGATATGATATCAGTATAAATGCCATCAAAGGGCACCCAAGATGACGGGCGGAAGCCATCAAGGCGATAACCAGGATTGCCCAAATTTACTGTACAAAGCACAATTTCTTTTCTTCCTGGAAATTCTGGAACATATCTGCAAAGTGAAATATATTCTGACTACCTGTGACTGCTTGAGTAGGTGTCGAAAGTGGCTATCTCCCCAAACCCTAACCGTTAGTTCCATCTCGGGATACCAAAGAAACTCAGACTGGAAAGACGGTCAAGTCTATCTGAAGTTGCTCGGCTGACGCCAAAGTTATGACCCAACCATGACTCCGATTGCCTCCAAAAGAGACCTAGACCAATGACGCTATCAGTTCCTCAGGCTCCCAACGTCTCGAAGACTCGTCACTTTTAGTTCCATCCGTTGCTTGCATTGTTGATCAGTTTAGACGTACACGCTTGGTTGGCGGGCCCTCTTCCGGACCGTCCGAGTCGTTCTCCTCAAGATCATCGAGATCGTCCTCATCTGCAGCCATCAGGCTCCTCTCCTGCAACTTCCTCTCCATCTCGAGATTCTGCCTCGCAAGATCGTTGCCTCCAGGCTTGTACTCCGGCTTGTCCGGCACGACGACCAGCTCAGCCTGGCCGCTGATCCAGGGACAGTCGGTGCGCTTGAAGTCGACGCAAGTGAGATAGTCGACTGGGAACTGGTGCACGTCGAGGTTGCACTTGGACTTGAGGATTTCGTGCTGTCCGACAATCCTTTTGATTTGGTCTTTGAACTCTCCGATATGCCTGTCCACCACAGTGAGAGCCTTCTTCGTCAGTGGGAACCTCGCGTGGAACTGGTTGAGGATGGATCGGTCGAGATAGGCGTCGTCGGCAGCCTCGAGGAGCTTGTACATTTCGTAGCCGCAGTCGGCAGCGTGGCGACCTCTGTCCGTGATGAGGCGCTGTGCAACCCACTGACGGAAGAAGCTCATCGCCATCCACAGAAGCACGTCTCTGGCGTAAGCCTCTCGCTTGATGGGCTGCTCGTCAGAAGGAAGCCGCATGTTCTCTGGGCAGAACGCCATAATGGCCAGTTCGAGCGCCTTGCACTTGCTGAGGAGCGTGCGATTGTACTTTTCGATCAAGGCCCGTAGGCCGGCAACTTGGCGAAGAGACTCGACCGCCTTCCTGCTGATTCTGAAAGTCTTCCAGTTGCCCACGAGGTGAATCATGCACTCTTTGAAGATCATCTCACTGCGAATCTGGTAAGCCAATGCGATCCACAGATAAGGTACGCTCTGGATTCCGCGGAAGAAGTCTTGGCCGTGCTGAAGCAGTGCCACTTCGATAGGTTTGCTGACGAGGCTGATGCAGCCGAGATAGTCGCAGATCTCCATGAGTTTGTAGCAGTCTGACAGCACAATGCTCATATCTGTGTCGTCGATGGAGATACCCTTGTTGTAGAAGGAGTAGAAGACTTTCTCGTAGAGCGCGAAGACCCGGTCAGCCTGCGGGACGCGACCGTTTTCGTTGACAACCAGGCCTTTGCGGCCGTCGGCGCGTTCGCCATTCTGATTGAGCTCCTACGCACATATACATTAGCATTGCTCCCACTAGGTACTATTAGAAAGTGAAGATTGGCGGCTTACCACAAGTGAAAGTCGTCCGGCAGGAAACTCGTCGTCGGGCATGTGCGAGAGTTCGATCATCCAGCGGATCTTGACGCCGTTGTTCCTCGCGCGGGTGCTCAACTTGGCTGCGGCAGGCTCAGTGAGCAGGTCAGCGAGGAGCGTCGAGCTCCTCGCGAGAGTTCCCGAGTGGAACTTGTAGCGGCATTCGAGCCCGAGGGCCACCTCGACGTCCTCCTCTTGGTTCATGTTGGTGTGGCGAAATGGTTGTTTCGCCTCTCGGTGTGGTGTTTTTGGAGGGTTTGAGAAAGTTTGTGAGAGCAAACAAAACGGGAGAGCGGGCGGGGCGGTCTAGCTGCTTAAATAGGCAGTCATGTGGGTCCCAAGGTGAAGGTGAAATTTATGTCCCTATGACTGCGCGGGGATAGCCTCGACTTGCCGCAGCTCTGATTTAAGGTTATCAGCAACGTTTGAAGGCGCTTTGACAGCTTTGGACCCCTCGAGGCTATCTCACATAATAAAGGAACGGGGTGTGTTTGACAAACGCTTCCCTCCACGCCTTGGAGCCGTGGTGATGACTGGAGAGCGGCGACCTTTAATTAGATGAGATCGAATTACTCACAATAACTTACAGACGTGTCGACCGCTCATCAGACATGGGACATGGCCGTGTCGACATACTGATAGCAAAATGCTTCACAAACAATGATACTCTGGCGCAGGGATCAGAGTAAAAGATTGAATAGATTCGCACACTACTACAGCTTAATGATCCGGGCAACAACAATTATCGAAGAAATCTTTGCTAGACTTTACACGTGATAACCTTGTCTCTTGCTTGCTTATGTCTTTTTATTTATCTCTCCGGATCTCCTCAGTGATCTCCTGAACCTCGACATCCCTCTTCTTTCCATACCAAGTCCGTTGACTCTTCTGCACCGTCCTCGCATCCAGTGCTCCTCTGAAACAAAAGCCAGGGTGAAAAGCATTCAGCACAAGAACCGCAATAACCACCACAATACCCTCAAGCCCAATAAAGTACTTCTGTGTCTTGATCAACTCGCCCTGCCAACCTTGGCTCAATTCCGCAACTCTGTACACACATCGCGTAAAGATGCAGAGCGTAGACACACAAAGGGCGACTAGAAAGCCCTTGAACATTCCCGATCCACGAAGCTTCGCGTGACGCGGGTCCAGCGCATTCTGGGATCCGAGGTGTGAGATACGGCGATGAGTGCGGAACGCAAAGTCCAGCGCCAGGATAATGAATACAAACAGTGTGAAGACTTGTGCGGCAAGCCCAGCAAGCATGATGTTGTTGCCCATCTCCGGGTCTTCCTTGGCGTGTGTTTTGGCACTGGCGATCCCGCCGCCGATAGCTTGCAGCAGAAGCGAGACAATGTCACAAGGGATGAAGATCCGGGGGTAGGAGAGTGGCTTGATGCGCGAATTTTCGGGGCCGAAGGTGGTGACGATGCGGGAGAGGCAGAGGTAGATTCCGGCAGCGAGGAAAGCTGGGGCGATGGTCAAACAGACGATTTGGATGAGGAAGGGGCTCTGAGTATTGTTAGAATTGGATTGTCTCTCGTAGAGATGCGCCTCATTAAGTGTGAGTGAACTTACCTCATGGAAAAGATCGTTGTAAGCTAATACACGCCCTATGTAGCCGATTACCTCTAGCGCACATCCAGCAACCATGGCGATCGTGAAGCCTAGCCATCTCTTGCCAAGGATACCTTGAGCTAGGAATGCTAATGTAGAGACGCCAAACAGCACCACAAAAGCTATGTTGGCGCTAAATGTCGGTCGATATCCCCAATATGACCAGTCTAAGGGGCATGTCTCATATTTACATGCACTGCGCCAATCCGTCTCCGACATTGTACGATACGTAAACGCGACTAATTGTTGTTTGATGAGGAGAGAATTATGTTCTCAAATCAATGAATTTGGAACGTTTCGGTGCTCTGACAAGATATTAGAGTTCAAATTGGGATCAAATTTGAAGCCAGAATGGTAGGCTCAAGAGCTGTTGTGAAGGACATAGAACAATATAGTAGCCCAGCCTCAACTCCCAAATGCTAAGAAAAGCTTGAATAATCTTGTGAGACGTGGACAGCCTACTTAAAATTCTAGAATGAAGGGGAGCAGAGTTAAAGTACCTTTTGTAAAACATAAGCCTTGCACTTTCGTCCTTCGACCTGGTCACCGGCTGGTCTGCGCCGTGCCCCTAGAACCTATCTGGATCCCACATGGAGGATACGAGAAATGCAACGAGGTCATTTGCTACTTGGAAGGGTGGCTTGAACAAACGATGTTGTAGGATCAGGCATCCAACTCGCTTATGCAGACGAACCCATTGTTCAGCCTCGCGGCTACCGGTGATGCGGGAACGTTTCCACCAACGACCTGGACTTAGGTTACTCCACGTTATTAGCATGGAGGACGATTGGTGGGGTGCGGAGGACGATCAGGATATTGTATCCATTGGGTAGCTCGTGTATTTTCAAATTGTAAATATGGGTGGTGCCCCAGCATCTTGCAGCAGAACTCTGCAGGAGCAAAAGACTGGCGTTCAACGAGATAAATAATCTATGCAGCTACTTACATTCCCCTTGAAACTCGAATCTCCTGACCCAATCAGGTCTATTCATTCTATCTAGGAAATGCCCCGGGATCTTTGTTTCGATCTAGAGAAAAGAAGAAGGAATCCATCACAATTAGGGTATTGGTGTGAAGTGGTTGTCGAGGCGTCATGAGGAGATTCGTGAGGCTACATTATCCATCGGGTCCTATGGTTGCGATGTCATTGGTCAAACGGAAATCGACCCGGAATAGCGACGCAGTGCGATCCTTCGAATACCACCATAACCTACTAGCATTACAAATGCAATGTAGTGTTCATTCATTCAGCCTTGAATTTCGGGTATGGCAGCGGGTTAACGGAATGCGAGGTTGCCGGGGGAGCTCTGAGGGTTCTCTTTGGGCTACGTCGTGACCATCTATGTTGCTGAGTCCATTTTATCTGGGTCGCGCGCTTGCTCGTGATGTTTTCGGAAGATATTTCTTTAGTAAATAATCGTTCAGGGCGCTGGGAGCGCTTCTGGCGGCGGTGGCGGTAGGTCGAGTCGTGTATTCTCAGCCATCATACGACTGAAGGCGATACCGACACCTTCGATGACTGCAAGCAGAACCGCACATCCGATGGCATTATTCCGCATAGCTCTTGCTCCTCCACGAACGGCGAGGGCACCACCAGTTAGGAAGCCGCCAAGGATGGCATTCCACGGGTCCTCTTTCTTCCTGCCATGAGCCTTAGTACGCCGACGTAAAGACACTGTGCGAAGTCGCATAGACTACTGGGAATTGGACTGTCCGTACCTGATGCCCTTTACAGCACAGTCAAAAGTGCTAAATAGGCCGCCCCAGACACCAAAATTACCACCCAGGACGGGCGCTCGCGCCTTCATGGCGGTCAAGGAACCGATACGTCGCTCGCCATGAGGAGAATTGCTATTTCAAGTCAATGGGATTGACATTATGGTGAGCAAGACACTATCGAGGACGAACCGAAAGCCCTTGATACCATGCCAAACAGCTCCTCCGATCGCCTATAAAGCATTCAGCGCCATCAGGCCAACAGTGCAGTGACGTAGCCAAACGCCCGCAATCGATAAGGAATGCTTACACCCATACAAAAGGCGCCACCAAAGTCGCTCACGGCCACCCATGGACACGGGTCACGGCTGTGGTCCATGGACATGTTTGGGGTTCATGGGGGCGCGCGCGCGAGAAGAGGCTCTGGGCGAGAGATGATGTTGCGCATGCGGGGCTGCTGATTGCCCATGCAGGAACGAAAGCGCGGCGGGACATCGGATCAACCGGCCGCCGAGCAGTACATTGGTCGAGGCTGGACTCTGGAGCTTGGTCGTGGAGAGGCGGGAGCTAATCATCAGTCTAGGAGATTTAACTCTTTGTCCTGTCATGTTTCATATTCCGGGGTTGAGGCTCTGTTCCTCGATAGATTGCGCCTGGTCCGGTGTTGCAACCTGCACAAAGCTGAGCAAGGTTCATATACAGCATGGAGCTTCAATTGAGCCAACCGTTCGGTTTCATTGAATGACAGGGCTTGTTGGTAATGGGCCACGACGTGTTTGTTCGTATTTCCCTGCTCTGGCTAGACAGGTCCCAAAGTAAATTGTCCGCTTCACCCCTACTTACAACGCGTGACGTGGTGAACAAAAGAATTAAATTGACATAGCGACCACCATGTGGAACAAGATGAACTTGCCGGAACATCCAGACACGGAGTACCTTGCCAGTCGTCCTACCCTGTGCAATATCCCGATTCCCGAGGCTTCACTCCACCATTCTGAAGCACATCCTCTCAGCCAGGACCGGTGGCACGGAGATATCGGGATGTTCCGAAATTCCAGCCGATACCTCTCTCAAGAAGGCCCTCGGCATCCTCGAGGCCTTTTGAGCAAATGTAGCTTGTGTTCTTGAAAGGTGTTATAGAGGACTGGCCGGAGAGTGACAGGCTTCATAATTGGGCAGTGGAAAGCAATGGACCAGAAAGGTAGAAGGGAGCCATTACCAATCCCCGTTGGCGATTAGCGCCCCCAGGCACGGTCACCGTCAGAGAGCATGCACGTTCACGTCGACCTCGACCTCCCTTCATAGCTTTTGTAGTCTGCACCTCCTTGGCCCAATCTCTTAATCACCCTGCCTTCGCCCAAAGACTCCCTCTCCATTGCCCATCAGTTGCTGTTGCTTCTAAGCCCAGTTGGGCGGACCTCGGGGCCACATCACTGCGCCTACGTGGGTCTTGGCGTGGGCGAACTACCATCGCTTGATTCTCGGGTGTCGACATAGCGGACACCTCCACCATTGTCGTCTCGTGCCTCGATCCTGCTTGGATATCTGTCTCGGGCTTGGATACGTTGTGGGCACGCGGTTCCGCCAGGTCTGCTGCGAAGGAGCATCTTGTCAGTAGGTCCCAGGGAATAGAGGGGTTCTCAACGTCCGCTAACTGGCGCCAGTATCGTCCCTCGCTGCGGGCGCACAACACCCTCGAAAAAGGTGCGTACACTCCCGGAACCGCAACAGACATCGTGGCCACGAGATATTGGACGGGGGGAAGAATATTTGGGAGGCATAGGCGAGCGGGCAGCTGCTGCTTGTGGCACGAGGAGGCTAACGGGAGCAGACCAGGACCGCCGCAACAAGATATTGGAATTGTTTTGGCCGCAACGGCTGCCGCGCCATCTTGGTAGGTAGGCGTCGGAGGAAGGCTCGCCAGCATGGCAGCGGCGACTGCAGGTAAGTACCGTCTGCTGCTGTGGGGCTCCACGGCCGCCTCTGCGATTTTCCCTTGTCACAACTTGGTGCTCATGGCGAACCTCGTCTGGGCTGGAGTCGTTGCTCTCGTGGCCTATCTGACGTCTATTTTCGCAGGTTACGAGTGGAATCGCTCCTCGCCGCTGCGCTCCTCTCCCGACACGTCGTCTTCCATGTACCCCGATCGGCCCATACGCCCGCTGCCCAGACGCTCATTGCGCGCTAGATTGTCTCCCGAACAGGCGGAGGCGATTGTGTTCCCGAACAACCCTCCATCCACAGGCCCGCTGTTCAACTTCCCGTATTCGGCCAGCGAGCGCGGAAACAGATCGCTGAGGACTGGGGAGAGTGACCACCATGCCTGCCATTGCGGCCACACTCACTCGGAAGTAGAGAGCGAGGAGGAGGAGGACGAGCGAAACGGCCCCTTGCCGTCGTCGCCAAGCTACCAGTACAGCAGGCACCTGCCCGGGAAGTCTGTGGCGAGCGGCAGTGGTGCCTATACGAAACCAGTCTCAACCACTTCTTCGGTGGACGGCTATGAGTCATTCGAAAACACCAACAACAAGAAGAAACGCAAGATTCCCAACATGGGCAGCACCAGCTCCCACCAGTCGAATCTGTCGGCGGATTTGGCGAGCATGGGCATCGCGCACAACCAAGAGGCAGGCGCACTCGACGAAGGCGACGGACCAGGACGCTACTACGGGTCCGCGCCTTCCACTCCCCAGCACAACAACACGTCGGCCACGGGCACAGGCATCTCAGGCGCAGGCAGAGGGCGCTTTGGCCGGTCTGGCTCTGGCCGTTCAGAGAGGCGAATCCTCGGTCCCTCGACCAACCTCGCCAACGCAAAAGCCAGCAGCAAACGTGGGTGCCCTTCTTGCTTATATCCATTTCTTGACTCTGCGAAATGTCCGTGCGCTGACTGTTTACCTCTAGGTCCCCCGGAGCAAAGCGGCATCATTTCCACCGCCATCGCTAACGCACAAGCAACCCCGCCACCACAGGGCAACGAGAACGTCAGCCTGCTACAGCAGGAAGCCGCCAAGAACAGTGCAAACAAAACACAGTTCACCTTCACTTGCGGTTCCGACTCGGCGACAAAGATGGTCTGGCCAGGCCAAGAGAACGGCCAGTACCCACAGCCACCGGGCGCATATCCATCCACCACGGCAACCCCTCCGCAGCATGTGCAAGGTGCCCGCGCTCGTCCTCCAGTCCGCTCAGATGCTCCCATGGTGTCCACGCAAGGTACCCAGACAAGCCCTAACATGAACGGCACGGCCGCGTATGTTCCTGGTGTGACTAAAAATGTGCCTCCGCTAGCAAAGGGTGGTCCGCCACAGCAACAAGCGCCTCCACCACGCAAGCCCCGCCTAAGCGCGTCGAAGCTCTATGCATACGCTGCTCGCAAGCGCCGCCTTCAGCAGGAGTATGCCAACCTCCACAATCCGCCCACGCAGCCATGGATATGTGAGTTTTGCGAGTACGAAGACATATTCGGTGTACCGCCCATGGCGCTGCTTCGACAATACGAGATCAAGGACAGAAAGGAGCGCAAACGCCTTGCAGAGAAACGCCGCTTGTTGGAGAAGGCCAGGATGAAAGGCAAGAAAGCAGGAAAGAGGCCTAGTAAGAAGGCTCAACATGCGAATAATGCAGCAAATAACCAGAATCCTCCTCCAGGCGGCTTTGAGCGACATCCCGATGACGGCTCCTTGGATGCACAGGATGAGGAATACTACGATGACGAGGGCTATGACGACTTGCCACCGGCACCAGGTGCCCAGTGTCAATACGGCTGCCAACATCACCCACATCCTCCGCATCCTCCGGTTCAGAAAGTGCCTGGTCTTGCTCCCGGCGATCCTCGTGCAGGCAAGCCATCAGGTGCTAATGGAGCTTAGCGTTCAGACAAGATGGGGTGGGCCGTCTTTGTATCCGTGTTTTTGTTATTCTTGTTTGGTTTTTTTGGATCGTCATCGTGGGCGAGCTTGCCAAGAGATATGGTTGAAGTAGGCGGGCTGTACCTCGTTGGCCTTTGAACCTCGTTGGTCTCTGTCTTTGCGTGCAGAACAGAGATCAAAGTCGGACAAGTGCTACATATCCTGCCGTGGTTTTGGTCGACACCTAATGACAGTGCCTGTCATTTGGATAAGGAGTCAGCCATGCCTCACTACATCTCCAATTCCTCTACAACTCGTTCCATGGTCGTCCGTTTCCCTAGCGTTTCAGCATTATTTTCGGCATCCCCAGCATCATCCCGGCGCTTCACACCATTACCCTTGCTCATCACGATCACTACATTTTCCCTCGACAACGAAATCGGCCTGTATTCAACCCCAATCGAAACCCCACTCTGCGTTCCACCAGATCCAGTACGAAAGGCAGCCACGATCGCTCATGAGCCTAGGGTCTGTATCCAGGCTTTTCAAGGGCCTCCAATCTGTACCCTAGGCTTTTCAAGAGAGCCTACAATCTGTACCCTAGGCTTTTCAAAGGCCAAAATCTGTATATTAGGCCTACGGATAAGATGCAAAATCTTGGCAAACGGGGCCACGCTTGTCACCAAGTTATCTGTCCACTTGGTCCACAAATGAGATTAAGTTCTCTTCGGAGGTTCAATGGTAATTCGGAATGGTCCGTACACAATGGCTGGTCATTCACATGATCGTCTAGTCTGTATGTAGCTTTCGGGTAGCTGAATGAACTATACCTCCTCTCGATCTGGCTTCTAATTATGCAGATGGTACCAATATACGTGCATTAATGGTAATTAGCTAATTTGATGATCTACTAGGACAGCGTAATCATAGCTTGCTCTCCGCCTCCAAAACTCGCGGATGTGCAATTTTCCCTGGGCTCAACTTGCTCCAATCTTTTTTATATCCCTCCTCCACGTCCGGATATGGGCCCAGTGGTGTGATAGCCAATGGATTGATATCGCCATGACTCTTTGTGTACTACGCATTCCATCGTTAGCTAATCTACTTCCCCGATAGATACGAGACCTATATCAAGCAGAACAACTTACATTCTCCTTGATATGTTGGAAATCAGTCGACTCCCTAAATCCCTCAACATTCCAGTACAAGTTCTTTAACCAATTATTCAACACGGGGTAATCATGCCGTATCATACCCAGATTCGTCTTGAAATGCTGCACGTACACTGCATCGAAGCGCACAATCGTCGGATACGCAAGGAGATCCAGCTCAGTGAGCGTGTCGCCGAGAATATACGGACCGCCATTAGCATGCAGCAGGGCCTCGAGCCTGTTCAGCGCCGCGAACAGCGGGACACCGTTCTTCTCGTAGTCCTCCTGCGTGCGGACGAAGCCCGCTTTGTACACGCCGGAGCAGATGAGCGACGTCAGCCAGGGACTCACGTCGTCGATTTGCGCACGCAGTGACTGTGGGTAGAAATCTAGGTCTTGCACCCTTTTGTCCTGAGCCACGGAGTCGAAGGCGTGGGGGAGCCACCGCAGGATCTCGGCGCTCTCGTTGTTGACGATGCGGTTCGTCTTCTTGTCCCATAGGAGCGGCACGCTGTACTTGCCTTTGTACGCGGGGTCGTCGCGGAAGTACAGCTGGTGCATGAAGCGGCTGTTGAAGAGGTGGTCGGGCGTGGCGTTGGGGTACGTCTCGTCGAAGCGCCATCCTGGTTCGCCTTTGGGGTAGGGCCGGACGATGGAGATGGGGAGGATGCTGGTGAGGTGTTTGAGGTGTCTGACGAGGTTGGCGCGGTGGGCGAAGGGGCAGAAGAGGCCTTTGTGTGATTAGAGATGAAGGTTTTGAGGAGGGTGGTGGTGGTGTGTCAAAGTGAGGATGCTCACCGATGTATAGGCGGTATCTGTCTTTCTCGGGCGGGAATTGGCCTCCTTCTTCGATCACGCCATGCCAGCCATCGTCAGTTCCGTACTTGTGGATCTCTTTGGATGTCATCCTGGAAACGTGGGCAGTGACACTGCAATATTTGCGAATGTCACAGGAGTTGAGTGAACTTGGAACTGAGATTTGAGCAGTGAATGTCTGAAGAAAGAAAGCGTCCGAGGGACTGATCAGTACGAATATAGTCAAAAGATGTGATCAGTAATACACCGTTCTGGATGTCTTCCAGCTTCATGTACACAAAGCCCTAGCTAGCTGAAAGTGGGGTGTTAGAGCCGGCAGAATATAGTCACGATGGGCGGCATAGGAGGCGGTAAGCGGGGAAGAAGGTGTCTCATTGGTAAGCCTCCGATGACGACAGCGGAAAGCTTCCGAGCGAATATTCTTAGTGGATATGTCATTTCAATGAAGAGTGAATAGGGTCATATGTCATTACTGAGTGCGACAATTACGAGGCACTCGGGTTACTTCGCTTTTCTTAGGTACAACACTTCAACTTTTCACACACTACCCCACATGGAACTCCACACTTCTCAATGCTCAGTCTAGGTGTACTTATTCCACTGACCGCGACCGATGTAACATCTTTGTTTTCAGAGTCCTGCTCTGAAATTGCGAGTTCGGGTTGCAAAGTCGCAGAATGAATTCCATACGCGTGAAGACATTGTGAGAATATCTGCGCCTTCTTCATGAAGGTTGCAATGTCTGGATCGCTGACAACAATGTGAGCACTGGCGATGGACTTCCTCTGATCAAGACGCCACACGTGGAGTTCATGGACGCTTTGTACTCCAGGTATTGATTCCAAGTCGTGTTTGATGTCCTCGATTTTGACGCCCTGAGGGGCCGACTGAAGAAGGATCTTGCCACTTCGTTTTGTCAATGGTATCGCAGAGATCAGGATCATGATGGCGATCCACATTGATACAGCAGGGTCGGCGTAGAATCTAGAATCCGACTTGACGAACCAGATGATTACAGCCGAAATGATGACGCCAATGTTGTTTATGGCATCGCCGAGGACGTGGATCAGAACTCCCATGATACCCAAATCCATTCCATGCTTCTTGGGTTTTGCAACGATATGCATGTGGCTAGCATGTGTCGAGGTCGTTATGATGTTTTCTTCATCTTCGTTCATAGGAGAACCATGTTCGTGTCCATGGTCATGTTCATGCAAGAATAGGGCGCTGATGAGATTCAGGAAGAGCCCAACAGAGCCGACGATCAAGACCAGCTTCGGATTTTCGACGTGCTCTATTGACACGAAGCGTTCGATTGACTGGAGACCGATGCTCAATCCTAGAGCAAGGAGAAATGCGCCATTGAAGAAAGCACCCAGCAACTGAGCACGCGCCCATCCGAATGAGAGGTCTGCAGGAGAAGTTTTGCGCTCCGTTACATGGACAGCAACTAATGCGACGATGAAGCCAATCAAGTCATTCAGCTACTGCATGTCAGTTTCCACAATTTCTCTTTGAATTAAATACGCACGTAGTGAAATGCATCTGCTACCAGAGCTAAAGATTTGGTGTAGAAGCCGACCGAGATTTCGGCTAGGAAGAAACAGAATGATATTGCAATCACCGCACGCAGGCGGTTCTTTCGGGTGATCTGGAACCGACCATGGCTGTGGTTGTGCTCATGCTCGTGGTCGCCATGGTTGTGAGCCATGTTGCAAGAGAACGAGTGATTGACAAAAACTCGGAGGACGGGCGAAGTAGTCTTAAATAGGGAAATAGACTAATGAATGGATTAGGAAGTGACGAATACCCTTGTGCAAACAGATATTCGTCGCACGAAATGTACTATATACATTTCCTTGTCCAACGTCGATAACATATCGTTTACTACTGAGACGCAACCCCTGTCGTGCCTGCATCATACTTGCAACTTCGGATTGTCATCGTTTTCGGTTACCAATCGTTGCTGGAAGGCGGGCGTGTGACAAGCGCGCCACATGACGGCTCAATCACGGTTGCACCCACTCTATTGCGATTGAGCAAGCCAGCAGCGGGGAAGTCGTGAATTGTCCATCACATGAGAGCGCGGAAGTCTAACCGAAAGCCATCTAGGCCCGGAAGATTGCTTACCGCCTTCTCCAAGTGGCCAGACCCCTCCGTCGCAAAATAATCTCTCTGCATCTCACGAGCAAACTTTATACCCGAAAATACTCAAATCTTCACTCACGTCCAGCGACTAATCCGAAGCGACCGTTGAAATGGGTAACGGTGCCAAGTAAGGATATCCCGGCTGGCAAGCATGAGAAATTCGGCTGACATTACTGCAGAGCTCAGCAAAAGCGCGATCGCAAAGGCGATGGTCCTAAGGAGGCAAAGAGCCAACTGAAGGCCGTATGTACATCGGTTCCCCATGGATGAGCAAGATGCTGAATATTGTGTTTCTACAGAACGTTGCTGCCCAGACCATCAAGTGCAAGACTTGCTTCCAGACCTTCCAAGGCACCACGAGCCGCAAGATGCTGACCGACCACGCCTCGAACAAGCACAGCAAGGACTTTGGCGACTGCTTCAACGCCGACGAGGGCGTTGCAAAATAAGGTTCCGCCTGGCGTTAGGGGAACCGAGGAGATGTAGATTCGGCGGCGTTTGCGGTGCAATTGAGAACGAGATACCACGATTGATGAGCGAGAACATTTAGACAATGAGTAGTGCCAGCATAAACCAGGCGTAAGGAACAATCGAGATCGGGTGGACATTTGGAATGCCATAACGCGGTTTTGTGCTCTTTGCGTGATGCGTGCCCTTGAAAGCCGAGATCTTAACGGACTACAGTCCACGATACCTCCAGATTCAGTGACTGAACTTCAGTCTGGCGCTCTCCCAATTGAAGGTCGATGATCCCACCTCTAGGCAACATGTCAAACTTGATCCCGTGAAGGCCATCCTAAGATATTGAATAACAATAATCCCGTGTTTGTCGTCAAGTCGCACCACCCAGTGTTTGACCTCGACACCCTTTCCCAACATCCCGTCAAAGGGTAACCAAGGGAAAGGTACATATCAGTGCTACCTGTACAAGGTCCAGGTATCAAGTTAAATTATCCCATGTTGCACTCGTGCATATGAACTTCCTAATCCAAGGAATGTAATCTATCTTACACAATTTGATTTTGCTTTTGTAAGGAGGTCTATATACCAAGGTATGTTCCTGTTTAGGAAGGCCGATCGGCAGTTGCGCGTAGCCGGTACCTACCCCACTTCTGCCCCGCTATACATGGATCATGGCCGTAACTTCCTCGCGCCACTAGGCAGCAGTCAGAATTTGGCTTCAGGCCCGCTTTGACAAGAGTTCAGACTCGGTAGCTCTGCGCAATGTAAATATAGTGTATATAGTTTATTAAATTCCGAGTTCTTTCATCAAAATCCCATCAGTCTCCTTAGCTCAATTGGGAGAGCGCCAGACTGAAGTTCAGTCACTAAAATCTGGAGGTATCGTGTTCGATCCACGAAGGGGACAACGTGCTCAGCTTGCTGAGATATTTCGAACCATCTTTTTTGCTT